>JAWPHD010021219.1:0-28962 GCA_037043455.1 Cyrtodaria siliqua | reverse complement strand
ACTAAATAATAAATCGCCAGCAAATCAAGGACCATAACTGTAGCTGTTACTGATCCGATCTGGCCGGTTTTCAAACTGGTTGGAGTTTTTAATAATATTAACAAGCTTTGCAAGATTGGTAAAGATCAAATAATAATGGAGGTGCTGGAGGAGTGTTCACAATGTAGAATATGGCATTTTTCAGCAAATCAAGGCTATAATTCTGGTGAAACTAATCCGATCTGGGGTTGTTTTTTTGGTTTATGAACAATCTATGATAAGTTGGTAAAAGATCAAATAATAAATGATGGTGCTAGATTCTCACAAGGCAGAACATGCTATTTTTTAGCAAATCAATGGCCATAACTCTGTTGTTACTGATCTGGTCTGGCTGGTTATCGAACTTGTTTGAGATTTCATTTGATATTAACACTCTTTTGTAAGTTTGGTAAAGATCAAATAAAAATGAAGGGTGATAGAGTGTTCACAAGGCAGAATATGGATATTTCAGCAAAATCAAAAGGCTATCCGATCTGACTGTGTTGCGAACTTTTCCGAGCTTCCAATTATATAAGGATTCTGGTAAAGTTTGTTAAAGATCCGATTAATAATGAAGGCCCTATCGTATTCAAAAGTCAAAACTTAACGGACGACGACGGACGACGACGGACAACTCGCCATCCCATAAGAAATGGCGGAGGCATTTAGTTTCAAATAATATATTTTTTAAAACTTACATTATTATAAACAACATATACATTTAACTTAACAATTGTATTCAGGTTTTTTCCTTAATAAGTCTATGTTTTTAAATCATGGTACCCCTTAGAGAGGGGTGGGGTGTGGGGTGGTGGGGGGGTAGCAAATTTGACCCCAGGGTCACCATTTGAATACAATTGGTAGAGGACCATAAGCTTATAATAAATGGAAAATATTAAACCTCTGTTTTTTGTAGTTTCTTGTCCGAGATTACATTGATACTAAAGAAGAAAGAAAGAAAGAAAGAAAAGAAAGAAAGAAAAAGAAAGAAAGAAAGAAAGAAAGAAAGAAAGAAGAAAGAAGAATTAAGAATGAATGATGAATGAAATGAATTGAATGAATGAATGATTGAATGAATGAAATAATGGTGTTTTTTACGGCACGTCGACACATAAATAGGTCATATTGTGCGCAAAAACTGGTGAAAGATGAAGAAATGAAGTAGTAATGAAAAATTAATGTAAATATATATAAAGATAAAACTATTGACAAATAAAGTATGATATGGTAGTAATATAAACTTATATGTAAACCAACAAATGCCCGTCAACGGGTATATAAATAAGTAAATATATATATAAAAAAAAATATTATAATGATTTATATAGTCTGATTTCTTTCAGGAAATCTAAAACAAGACTAAATTCTACAGTATCTAAAGACACAGACACAGTTTGGTAAAAAATCAAATAATAAGTGAACTTGCTGGAGTGTTCACAAGCAGAAACAGCATGTTTTTTGCAAAGCAGGGGCGAGACCGCTGGTGTTACTGGTCCGATCTGGCTGGTTTTCGAACTTTTCTGAGCTTTCAATAATATGAATAATCTGTGCAAGTTTGGTTAATATCAATTAATAAAATGAAAGGTGCTAGAGTGTTTACCGGAGCAAAACATGGCATTTTTCAGAAAATCAAGGGCCATAACTCTGGTGTTACTGATGTCGATCTGTCTGATTTTCGATACCTTGTCCGAGCTTTCATTTATATTAACAATCATTGAAAGTTGTGGTAAAGACCAAATCATATACGAAGGTGCCAGAGTGTTCACTAGGGCAGTGGCATGGTATATTTTTCAGCAAATCAAGAGGCCATAGAATCTTCTGTTACTAATCTCAATCTGGTCTGATATTAGCAAGTTTTGCCAAGTTTGGTAAAGATCAAATAATAAAAGGAGGTGCTAGAGTGTCTCACAATAGCAGAATAATGGCATTTTTCAGCAAATCAAGGGCTATATAATTCTTTTGAAATTAATCCGATCTGGCTGGTTTTTTAACTTCGTCTCTCGAGCTTTCATGATATTAATTACCTGTGAAAAGTTGTTTACTGATCCGATCCGATCTGAAAACTAAAATACATTAGACATAAACTACTTACTTTTATCGCGTGTTACATAGGGTAATTTTGTGTACAGGCGAATAAAGCATTATTCTCTTATCTGAGGAAAATTAGATATTTGTCACTCCCATATGATATGCCAAAATTGATCTGTTTAACAAAACTGTCAAACCAATCTTACTTTATGGTAGTGAAATATGGGGGTTTTGGAAACCTAGATATTATAAAAAGAATACAGTTGAAATTCTTAAAATACATTTTTAAATCTAAAAGAAGTCTACCCCTACATATATGAGTTTATGGGGAAGTAGGGCATAACACCCATATCAGTTGACATACAAAATAAAACCATTTCATACTGGACAAAACTGATCAACAATTCAAGTGAAGTGAATAATAATGTGCAACAAAATATCTCTTCAAAAAATGTATATGCTGATACAAGAACTGGTATCAAAAAGAAAGATAAAGTCCCCTTGGATAGACAATATTAAAAACATACTATGTACTGTCGGGTTACTCTGGAATCTGGTATAGCCAAGAAGTCTTTTCAAGATGCAAAATGGTTAATTAAATCATCCTACCCAAAAGTTGAAAGATATATTATTCAAAACTGGCATTCAGAAATAGATAGAACATCTTAACAACCAATATTTATCAATTATTTAAAACAGATTTAAAACAAGTCATCTATATTAAAATGTTACCAACCTTTTACTGTAAACTACTCATCAGGTTTCTAACGAGAAATCATAAGCTACCAATCGAAGTTGGCCGTTGGAGATCCATCCCGAATAACGAAAGAAAGTGCCCTCATTGTAATGATATTGGTGATGAGTTTCACTACCTATTAAAAATGCTCAAAATTTGAAGATATTAGAAAAAAAATATATCCAAAGGTACTAATTATACAAGGCCAAATATGTTAAAATTTCAACAGTTACTCTCAAACTGAAAATGTACAGGAACTTAAAAGGCTAAGCTACTTTATAGAGCAAATAGTTAAAACTATAAATATGGCTTAAAAATATTATTAAAAACAATAATAAAAATGAATACATAAGATTAAATATTAATAATAACTTTTATATTCTTTTTCTGTTTCTAGTATTGGTTACCATTATTATACTAGAATGAAACTCAATCTTAAAGCTTTACTACATGAACTGTCCCTTTATGAGTTCTTATTTTTTCGTTTCGGTAAGACTCATACTTATTGGAAGTCATAAAGGTTACGGCTAACAAACAAATGTAAATATGTTGATGTAAATATTTGTGTAGAATGTAAAGCATAATATTTGTAAGAAGTATGAGAGTTGGATGCAAGCCTATATTGTACCATTTCAGTATGTAATGGTTGTTTATTTTGACAACACATGTACACAACAAATACTGTCCTTCAAAAAGTAAATGGTGTTACTTTTTGACTGTCCTTGACGAAAACTATTTTCTTAAAAAAATTAAGACGCTATCCGAATAAAGCTTTCAGCGACATAAACTTTTTAAAGCTATTACCAAAAAATGGTCTTCTAAATCAAGATTCAATTCAATTATTATTTAACTGTTAAATTTTGAAATATGACTACTCTTATTTATAAATTGTTTGTCCATTGTTATATTTAGAAGAAGCAAGTATACGGTATACTTACAGTTAATAGCCTTAATACACAACAAACCAAATTTCCAATAATTGTCTAAAAATAGAAAATATACATGTCAGACAATCCAGTACACTAAAAATTGTAAACTACAACTAAATGTATATTGTCATCATACATGCTTATTTTTAATAGAGACCGGGACTAGAGATAGCACCCTTTACTTACGCATAAACTACTTTATCTTAATTCATAAACGTTCTATAAAAGATTAAATAGGTTTCGATTTCTGTAAACAACATGTTTCACGTCCATATTGGAAAATGTATTGTACTTTACTCATTATTCAATACATTCGTCCTTTTATGTTTCGTCCCAAATGAACATTTAATAAAAAAATAAAAAAAAAAAAATAAATAAAAAAAACAAAAAAAAATAAAATAAAAAAATAATAATAATAATAATGATATGCAGTATTTATATTACATTCTCATTTAATTTATTATTCAATGCAACCTAATTAACAAATTGATATTAAGCTGTTTAAAATAGTGTTCTCACTGCAAAACGTGTGTGATCGTTGATTGTGTATGCTTATGTATGATTTGCTCATTGTGACTATTTGAAAACTACTTGTTGTAAATTGTATATACTTATGCATTTCACCTGTGTGTGAAACTGAGTAATTAATAAATAAAGATGAATTGAAATTGAATGTAACATGTAGACGATCGTAACATGTCTGCCCGTACATCCAATCAATATTGTTATTTTTTTCATCCAAGTATCGTACATTTTACGTTTGTTGGGTTCGTATAAAATTGCTTCCATGAATCCTTGTTAGGTGGTCTGTTTGTGTATTTGTTTGACGGTGTTCTATGAATACTGCCTTACCTTTTTCGACTTTTGCGTTTAAAATTTATAGAAAACAAACAAAAACACACAAGCAGAACGAAGCATTCTGGCACAGATAGTGTTTGTTACTGAAGCAAAATAAATCAACAGGAGGTCCAAGAGAGCCCGATGACGCTCTACTAATTAACATGTAAATTGAGAGTAAGCAATGTATGGATATCAGTTAGATGGCAATAAACCAAACATCGTAGTAATCTGCCAAGCGATATCAAATGAAACAATATGAACACATATCCCGTTTATATATCTATAACTCACCCACACCATGATTATGATGTTAGTCATTACGTGGTCCCGTCTTATTTCCAGTAAGCGATGGGAAAGCTTATCAGTTTTTTCTAACGGACATTTTGACGATAAAACACGTTTAAAAAACATTTTTTTTACTAAAAAACAATTGCGATACTAACGTGTTTAAATATTACCATTTGAATGTTTTAATTTTACAATATGCAAGCCTTTTAAGCCTACATTAAGGTTTTTCTTTCATACTCCAGCAACCCCGTGTTCGCTTCTTGGTGAAGGGGTTGGATGGGGTATGAAAGTTAATACTCGGACTACGTAATGGACCACGGCCAAATTGGTTCCAACGGAATGATCGGAACATTGCATACGTGTATATACTCTGTAAAAAGTTTAGGGAAACTACGAATTATGTTATACTTTTAAAGATCAATCTGTATTTAAAATAAAACACACAACGCTGTTTGTTGTTTTTTGGTCGTTTTTTTCAGTATTTTATTTTGCAAACCTTTTCCCTAACAATTTAGTTATAAAACACTATTAAATAAACAAAACATTTAACCTATGCTGATCACATAAGAGTAGTACAGCGTCCATAATAGTTCTACATGTAGTATGTGTGAATCCACCGTCATTACGCCTTCGTTTATTTTATCAACGAGTTTTAGCTTTCCAAAAAGCTTCTGTTCTAGAGCTTTTTTTCTTTCAATTTTAAGTTATAAAAAGCCAATAGTTAAAGACTAGGAGGCGTGTTTTGTGGGATGTGTTGCATGTTATAATAGCTGAATCCGTATTTTTAGCACTTTTATTTAAAAACATATTTTATGCTTAATGTGTACGATGAAGCCGCCGCATGAAGTCCTTTTTAGGGAAGTGTACACTTTAAGATGTTAGCATGTTTGACATTGACTCAAACCCGCAGATTGATGCACTTGTCAAGTCATCCAATTTCCTGCCACATGTCATGACATAAAAATTGCAATATCGAAGTCTCAATTTAAGATATAATTATCAGTGCATCTTCAGAACACAATTAGATACTGGATGCAAAAAGTAAAACATTTCATGCTTTATTAGATTTTGCATTTAGTGCACAATTATCTATGCAATCGCTCGTGACTTTCCGGAAAGTCCGGAAACACTCGACAACAAAGCAGCAGTTAATTTCTTTGCCGAAATGTTTACTAACAATATGCTATTTCTGCTTATTAATATGATAATGGCATATTAACACAACACAAAATGTCTTACTATTTCCATGACATTGTCTATAACTAAGAACTACACTTTACTGTGTAGTAATACATCAGAGCCTACTAACATAGGTACATCATATCAATACGCAAGATCTACTTTCATAACGAGTCGACCCATATTGTAGGTGGAACAATATATCCGTGAATATGAAAACTGCTGTACATTTTTAGCATTGTCAAAAATAATTCAATATCAATAGCACGGTGTTTGTCCATAGAATTAATATGAAAAAGGCACATCCTAAATGGGGATTTATCCATTTTGACTAACAAACTTAAAATTTTAACTGAATAATTGAGGACTGCACTCAACTTCTTTTTACATGTACAAAACTATCCAGATTCACGTGCATGTGTTCAGTGCGCACCATTTGTACAAACTTTGCTGTCAATTACAGTTAAGTTCAGAATCAATCGAGATGTTGCGAAGGTGCATGAACGTAGGTGCAATTGTCAGGTTCTTAACGATATCGCAACATACAAAATGAAGTCATTGCCTATTATCAACACCTTTAACATTGATAACAGACAAAAATAACAGTTGAAGGTTTTATGGTTTTCGTTTTCGTTTTTCGTTTATGTATTTTATCAGCATATTTCGTGTTTTTATATAAAACTCTAAACAGCCTATGAATTTTGTTTTCTTTCTAAAAATGGTTGAAATGTGTTTGATAAATCTGAATTAAAACACTACCTTTGTTTCATTGCAAAGTTTTACGTTTAACCGAAACAAGATATTTTGAAAATTGTTTGCCAGGCTTACATTTGAAAAGCGTTTATCAAAAAGTGTTTCTGTTGTAAAATATGTATTTCTCAGCCAAGTTTCTTATTATAAACTGCCTATTAAATTCTTACTTTGTGTGGGAAAAAAGAATCCAATTTTAATAATATATATATTTACATGTATTGTCAAAATTATTCATGGAAATGCTGCAAACTGAAGCCCGATTAGGATTTTTAGTCAGAGGTTACTATCAATCTAAATTAAAGATCCCAGTCCAGAAGATTGCTTAAATTAATATTTATTAGTCCATGGAATAGTTTTTAATTACTTATTACATTAAAGAAGAGAACAAAAAAGCAACACTTGGTGACTTGAACTCGCATCTTCTGCATAAAAGTCGAAAGCTGTAAGAATTAGGCCACGGCCGCAAACATGGTCATAATTAAATAGTACATATTGTAATGTATTTGTCTGATTATATGACTCCAGATACTCACGCAAGACCTAAACAGTAGAGTCAATAGTGCTTATTAAACTTCAAAGTCAATTGAAATTGTCCTATTTAGACGTATTTACCGATTATTGGTCACTCGCGAGATAGTTTATCCTCACCGATTACGGAAATTAACGAAAAGTTCTGATGGCGTTGATCGTACATAGTCGGCCAGTTCCGTCATTCTTCGTCGATAGCGAGCTGCTGTGAAAGGCAATGGACAAGGGGCATCGTCAAGGAGGCCCAAATACAAATTACCATGTCGATCTCCGGTAGTAGCTACTGTTTTCCCGTGACGTATGCTTGACTCCTGAATATTAGGCCGAAATCGGAAACCAAAGGTTTAGCGTGATTTTGGAAGACTTCGCTTCTTATCATTGGAGCTAAAGTTTACGGGGTCACGTAGTGCAATGCTGACTATAGATCTTCGTTCTCTTGAGAACAAAGAATAACCCGTTACGCATCAACGCTTCAGATAAAAAATGTTTTAGTTTAAACACATTTATTTTACATCAATTGGAACGAAAGCTCTCTGAACCTTTTTTTAATAATAATATCTTTATTTCAAGAGGATAACATATTTGGCTACACGCCAGTCTAACATATGGTCCTCAGACAAAATAGAATATACTACAGTTTAAACTTAAAAAAATACGTTCATATTGTAAAGAAAGTGAACATTGTACACGTGAGATTGATGTAGGTAATATATTGGTAATCAAGTTGTCAAATTGCATATATAAGAATTGCCTTGATTGTTCACTCAGTAAACAAGACTGACCTAGAGTTTTCATCAAAAAGAATCGACAGTCATATATGGCCTAACATGACGTAAAACACCATTAAACAATAATTTCACTTAAATGGTTATTGAAATAAGTTTTACAATTTTGAGACAACTTACTTCAAACCAAATGGTTAAAAGAAGTGTATATATTATAGTCTAGTGCAACTGACATTTTATCCAGGACTAATTGCAACAGAAAATGTTATAGGGAGGAATGGCCGGCGCAGAAAATTCGTTGAAATGACGTTCATACACGTGGCCAGACAGTTGTGGTCACATTGTGTAACGTATCCTGCTCAATCTTGGTGAATACAAATGCTAGCCTCAGTTTGATATTGAGATCCACGTGTCAAAGTTCAAGATGTCACCGTTATTGTAACTTATCAATGTTGGACAATGTATTAACCAATCAGAGGGAGACAGTTCTAGTGTAAACCTTAACTAAATGATATTGTTTGTGTAACAATTCCGTGTAAACCCGTTCTAGTGCAAGTTGTAAGTGTACCGTTCATTGCCTGTCATATATAGCTTAACTATCTAGCGTGAACATTTATAGTGTATTCATTCAGTGTAAACCCGTTATAGTGTAACCATTTAGTGTAAGACAAGTATTGTGTTACTGTTTAGTGTAACACCGTTCTAGTGTTCTCATATGTTTGGCGGGTGTATAATGGAACCATACGTGTTAGCCCGTGCCAGCCAGTATTCGGTACAATGCAGTCATAGTGTAACCGTTGATTGTAACCTTTGATAGTTATAGCGTGACCACTGAGTGGAAGATAGTTATAGGTTTCTCTGGAATATGGTATTCACAGAGTTTTAGTAATGCCAAATGGCTGGTAAAATCATCAAACCAAAAATTGAAGGATATATTTATACAAAAATGGTCATCGTATGTTAATATCTCATCATCGAGTACTATTTATAGAATGTTTAAAAACACATTTGAACAAAGCCCATATATCTCATTATTGCCTCTCTTACTTTGTAAACGCTTTTTTATGTTCCACACACGAAACCATAGGCTTACAATAGAAATTGGAAGATGGCAAAGTATACATTTAAACGAAAGACGGTGTATGTATTGCGAACATGACGTCGGAGACCAATTCCATTATTTATTAGTTTGTAATCAATTCAAGGAACAAAGAACGAAATATATAAAACCGTACTATTTTAGACACCCAAATGCTATAAATCTTGAAAACTTAATGACTGTTAAACATCCGATTATACTCAAGAAACTGTGTATTTTTATCGATATCATTATGAAAAACTTTAATTAGTATGCAAATTCAAACTGTATGTGATATATAGAGAATTGTTTAGACAAAAGATATATTATGTAGAAGAAATATTGTTATAAGTTTAAAATATAAACATGTTCGCTTTCAAGTGTAAATATCCCCTTTTCATTTCTTTTTCTATTTCGTTTTCTCAGAAAAAGTTATGAAACAAAGGACATATTTCACTTGTTTACTATTTATATGCGTTACTATCCATCTAACATGTTCCTATCGTTTCGCTTTCGTACGATCAGGTTCTTTGTTAAATGAATAGTAGTTTCACGATCGATAAGTGTTGATGTGTTCGCTTACATTGCATAGAATGTTATGTATATATATATGTGTGTGTGATTGTTACATATAATACTGTAAATACACCCAAGTGATATGAAAACGCAACACGGGAATTTCCGCTATATATTGTATGTACAATATGCTGCTTTTAATCGAATGGTACATGGTTACGTAAGACCTTTCCTTTTGGAAAAAATATTAAAACAACAAATAATACAGCAAATAGTATTCCTTCAATGTTTCATTCATTATTCACAGAGTACGCGTTTGGCTCAATCATGTGAGCAAACTTAGGATGCAAAATTTTGCAAACTATTTACGTTAAATACAGTACTGAACTAGCTCAATTTTTCGAAGAGCAACTTCAACATTGATGAAGTTCTTGTTACAAAGTGTAGTGTGATTAAAACGTCTACAACATCACATTTGTGTCCTTTCTCTAGTTAACTGCAACATTTGTTTTAAAAAAACATCCTGGGATTTCTTTGGATATTATGTGCAATTAAGTGTGCAGTATATACAATATATAGCGGAAATTCCCGTGTTGCGTTTTCATATCTCTTGAGTGTATGTTTACACCAAACTCAGACTAGGCAACACAATACCGACATAACAATTTAAGCAAAGAAAGGACAAAGAAAGAGAATTACTCACCAAATCCGAACCATGTAATGCTACAAGTGAAAGTGATTACACATGACTGATATAATAAAGCGGCTCCGTATAAAATGCAATACGCTCGAACATCACGTGCATCATGTGTTTTCTTTGTTTATTGACATACTACAATCATGTAAAGATAATAAGATATAAGATCGTCTGTGAATTATTATCTTTCTTTGTCTATAATTTAGAGTCATGATTGAATCTTGAATCTTGAAAATATTTCTTTTTAGTTTAAGAAAAAAATACAAAACACAAAACTTAATATAGTATGCATGTAGTATCCACCAATAGTGTACATAATTAAATCTGCGTTACATTTTATAAATGTGTATGGTATTGAAATGACGGAGAAAAGAACATCAAAACGTATGTATTTTTTTTTTTTTTTTTTTTTTTTTTTTTATAGAATACAATGATATGTATAAATAAACACAATATCTCCCTCCTACCTAATCATGTATTAGATATAGACAATATATTATGTTGACTGTTTAGCGTTTGTGCAGAGTCAACTTAGAGACTCTCTTTCCTTACCTTGCTACTTGTGTTTAAATTGCCATTCCGCCATAATAACATTATTATCATGCATTGACTATGTTGATTACATTGCTGTTTGCTTAATATGTAAACCTTGGTGAAATAAAGAAAGATGACCACTGAGTGGAAGATAGTTATAGCGTGACCACTGAGTGAAGAGAGTTATAGCGTGACCACTGCGTATAAGAGAGTTATAGCGTGACCACCGAGTGTAAGACAGTTCTAGTATGACCATTGAATGTAAGACAACTTCGATGAAAGACAAGTATAGTGAAACCATTCAGTAAATACTAATTATAATGTGTCTACCCAGTTCAAGACTATGATAATTTAACCATTGAGTGTACACCAGTTATAGTAAAAAGATATCATCATCACAACTATTGTGCATGGTTTCCATGACGTCATTAAGGAAACGCTTCATCAGCTCGAATTTGCCCGATTTTTGCTTCGGCGTTTTAATGCGTCCGCTTTCTAAGGTGTCCATGTTCTTGTCATACATTTCTTTTTCTCTTGGAACTTTACTATTGTCCAAATTGTTGTTTATGGTGACGTAGGACTTAGTCACGTGATCATTTTTCCTGCTCATGATTACAGATTTAAGACGTTGCGCGTGACATGGTCGCCATCTTTGACTGGATATCGGCGAATTGTCGAACAACTAGTGATACATTATCCTTGTCGGCTCCCTTAGATGCCAGTAACTTCAGAACTCGTGTTTTTCCAGCAAGCATTTTCTCCACGCCATAAGCAGACTCGAATACACAATACCTGTGAATATCTGCTGTTGTAGAGTTTGCACCAATCGCCATCTTTATGACGTCATCACATGTTGTATACTTCGTAACGCCGCAGACGATGACGGGTTCTCCAAACACGGTTAACATAATAATAGTCTCTCTCATCTTGTGAATACTCATCTATAAAATATATAATAATATTCTGAGTGTGAAATACAGTGCGTAGGTTCGCATTGTACTACAAACAAGGAGCAATATTGAATTAATTATACAATGAAGAAGACAAAATACAACAGAAAGAGTGGTGGAGACAGGGTTACCGACTTGGAACGGTCAAAAGGTCTGCAGGTTAGCAGGTTACACATCTTAGTATATACCTATCAATTATAGATACCTAGATCCTTCATTTTCCGACAATTAAATGCAAAAACCACGATGGCTACTAATGTGTTATGGTTTCGTATCACTATCCTGTCTACTCGGGGTGAAGCCAAAAAACAAAACGGCCTTTTTTGCCACTAACCGTTCCAAGGCGATAGCCCTACCCTTTTTTGTTTGTGATGTCTTATTTGGCCTTTTATTCATCTTTAAAAAAATTCTTTGTTTCTGTGTGTGTTTGTGGTTGACTGTAATCCTTGAATGCTTCTTTTCCTGTTCGATTTTTATGGGCATATAGTAATCGCACCGTCCGTCCGGATTCTGTCCGTCATTCCGAAGTTCGTGTCCGGACCGTAACTTCACAAACCCTGCAGGGATTTTTAAATAACTTGGCACAAGTGATCACCATAACAAGACGATGTGTCGCGCGCAAAACCCGGGTCCGTACCTTAAAGGTCAAGGTCACACTTGAAGTTCATAGGTCAAAAACAGGTACGCAATGTCGTGTCCGGACCGTAACGTCACAACCCCTGCAGGGATTTTTAAATAAATTGGCACAAGTGATCACCATAACAAGATAATGTGTCGCACGTGAAACCCAGATACGTACCTCAAAGGTCAAGGTTACACTTGAAGTTTATAGGTCAAAAACAGGTACGCAATTTCGTGTCCGGACGGTAACGTCACAACCCCTACAGGGATTTTTAAATTACTTGGCACAAGTGATCACCATAACAAGACGATGTGCCGCGCACAAAATCCAGGTCCGTACCTTAAAGGTCAAGGTCACACTTGCAGTTCATAGGTCGAAAACAGGTACGCAATTTCGTGTCCGGACCGTAACGTCACAACCCCTGCAGGGATTTTTAAATAACTTGGCACAAGTAATCACCATAACAAGACGATGTGTCGCGCGCAAAACCCAGGTCTTCAAGGTCAAGGTCACACTTGGAGGTCAAAACTCAAATTGTGTCCGCTCAATAACTCTGGCATTCATGGACGGATTTTCAAATAACTTGGCACAAGTGCTACCACAACAAGACGATGTGCCGCACACAATCCAGGTCTGTGGGCCCAAGGTCAAGGTCGCATTTAGAGGTCAAAGGTCAAATCGTGTCCGGTCAATAACTTTTGCATGCCTGGACGGATTTTCAAATAACTTGGCACAAGTGCTCACCACAACCAAATGAGGTGTCGTGCACAAATCCAAGTCCATGGCTCCAATGTCAAGGTCATACTTAGAAGTCAAAGGACACTTTGGGGGCATTTATCACTTACAGTGATATTTCTTGTTATATCTATATTTCCAGAATTCGCTTTTTCTGGTAATTATCATTTTATACTAAGAAATGGCATGTATATCGTATTGACATATTTATAATACGTAAAGCAAGAACTAAAATGCAAAAATACAAACAAGACCACGGCATAATCAAAACGAAATCTCTAGATACAGTCTATATTGTTATAAAGATACCGATATACATTGACATACCTCTTATTAAATTGAATATAAATAAACCTGTTGTTAAAATATATAGTATTTATATGTATGTTAATAGGAGCTAGAAATAATCCGATGTGGGTATAGACCTAAATCCAACTGTGACAGACTTCATTACATCTCTATGAATTACAATGACATCCGAGTGACAGATTAACAATAATCAGATATGTTGGTAGATGATTTGATCATAGGTTACAATAGTCACTGCAATATCTACCGAACTATTTCAATAAAACAGTATTGTAGATTATTCACAACTATATATCGTGTCGTTATTAGTATCTCATTAAGATTGCAGTTACACCAGTGTCACTATTATATCTTAATGAATGTCATTATGGTAAATTAAAATGCAGAAGACGCCATCGCATGACATAACTTACCTTTTGACTTTTTCCCAAGATGCAATTGCAAAAAATGAAGTCTGTTTTATCTATTTAGCAGAAACACTTAAACGGCTGTGTAATATAATCAGACGAATGCAACATATGACATGTACTGCCCAGGCCCAGCTTATATATGCCATGTGTAACGACGGTATGTTTGTTCGCACACGTCACGCACTATTAGTCGGACACGTGCTTCCGGTTTCCGTGTCGCCGAGGTTATTATATATGAAGCACGCGACTTTGCTAATTAGTACTAAATAGCGAAATTACTCAGATAAGCAGCTGTTAGACTTTTTAATTGGAATATTTTGGTAACATGTACTAATGTTATATTGTTATTAACGTATACTTGTGTGTATAGTAATTAATTAAAATAATTTATAATTATATGTATCTTGTTTAACAAATTCTAGTATGACTTAAAGTCCGTGGTGATAAAACAACAACGACAAGACGAGTAGTAATTCAAAGTAGCTATGTAGGGTATTATGAAGTATATGACATTATAAGATATAATATGGTGAATCCGTAAAATAATATATAAATACAACATTATAAAATAATATAAATATAAAATTATAATATAATTGTAAATAATGATTATCAAGTATCTATTTATATTAACATTCCTGTACTTCATTGGTATTGGCGATACACATGTATGTATGATTGAGCCTGAATAAACCTGAACATCTCAAACTGATAGAATGTTTTTTAAAGCTGCCGTATATGACCAAACACCACGTGTGCCTTCTGCATTAATCCACTTAATTCAGTTCAATTCAGCTCATTTCTTCTTACGGCATGACCATTTTACAATATCCATTCGCCATCAGCATTTTGTCTCTTAAGGCAATTAAACACACTCATGTATACAATGGTTGGTTAAACTCGACTGAAATATATACTGAAAGGAAAAAGAATCGCATAATCAAAAAATACTACACTATTATATACACCTAATTCTACGTAATATTCCAGATATATCTCAACGTGTTTTGTACAACAAAGGGCTACAACTAATTACAGAAAGGAAAACTCTGTAATGTAGTAGACCTTTTAATAAAAGTATACTTTGTTGCAAGAAATTCATAAATGTTGAAGTTTCGCTTGAAAAAGTCAAGCCATTTCAGTATTGTGTTTAATGTTGAGATTGCAAAGTTTGGTCACATGCTTGGGCCAAATTATAATGAAACTTTAAAGGGGTAACCAGTGATGTGTTCGATGCTTTTTAAACCTTCTTTCCGAAAGGACAGGCATATTGTCGCCCTGTACCATTCGATTAGCAGTAGCATATTAAACATACACTATATAGAGCGGAAATACCCATTATTCGTTTCTTTTTCCTTTCAGTATAGTTTGCAAGTTTCTTTACAACCAGTAACGAATTATAAGTTTCTTTAATAATAAAATAAGTAAAAGGTGTATTTTATATATAGTCAGTTTCACTAAAATTTTCGAGCAAAGAAAATGACAATTTAATGCTTTTTCATAACTTTCACATCCGGTCAACTTCCGGTAGGTTGAGATATTCAGTAGGTGAAAATAAAGGGTTTACTCGGACTTTATCCTCAATCTCTATATGAAAAATGAAAATATTAGACCATGATTTAAATTAAATAGATCCATATTCAATTTGGTGTTTTATAATCAGACAACGCCAAAATAAGATACATAGATGTATATAAAAAATAAAGCTTTTAATATAATTATCACTACAAACTAGTTTTATAAAGGGCTAAAATCAGTCGAGCACAAACGATACCCCCTCTCTGTAAATCATTGTTAGAAATACATTGCACGAGCAAATTGTCTTATGCAATTACATATCAGATGACGAGGCCCGCTCAATAAAGCATTTGTATGAAGTAAACCTATAAAGCAGGCTTGTCATTAATTGTGATTTAGTTTCATTTTTGTTCCAAAACAATAAATAATTACCAGAAAAGTTTTGTATTTAGTTCAGCTAAATTATTAATTTATATTTTTCTTCATTGAAGTCAAGTACATTGTATTGTTTTTTAGCTATAACCTAGATAATATTCAATATAGCAATGCTAAACAAAGAAATAACTTTAATCTGGCCTCAACTTATATACCTGAACTGCTCGGTCATGTAGCATGTCAGCAGTAAATAAGCAAGCTTTCCATGCTTTTTCAATGACCAGTTAGTGTTGGAAAATATGTTTTTACAAGCACTTCGGTTTTGAGATAAGAAAAGTAATTTGCTCACAGGAAGTTCAAAATATGACGACTCGGTATTCCCCATTAAAGGGAAGCAAACCATGTTACCGAACTGGGCTATACACGTTTCATTCGTGTGAAAATCTACTGCGCACATTTATTTTCTCTAGAATAAAAAAAGTCGACAGAAGGTTTTACTATGTTAATCCCATGATTTTGAATGCAAACACCGACTCTGTTGATTCTCTCTTTTTTTTTAATAATTTAAACGTTTCTTTTTATGAAAACAAAGTAATTAAAATATGTTAAGACGAGTTATAAATCGTTTACATATATTGGCATCAAAATCAATAAATACTTGTCAGAAAAGAATAGGAGTTAGAAGAAAAAGTAAAGCTCCCACGAGTAATTTTGGCAACTTCATTGCTTTAGATAATAGGATGTTTCCTATCTGAGTCATATTTGACGTTTTGTATCTGTTTATTATTAGGTATGTAAAATGCGTCTTATATGGGTATATGTATACTCGTAAATTTTATGGTTGTACAATACATAATTATATATACTGAACAAATGTACGGTACTCAAATTACAAGCAAGGCAGGTATACTGGTTGTGTACCAGTTATCGTCATTCACCAGATTTCGTCATTATCAATAAAACGCTCGATGTTGTGATTATTTTTCGACCCCACTTTACAAATCACTACACACTATCATTAGAAGATTGGAGAGGAACAAATATTTTAGAAATGTCAACAAACTCTCTCAAACCAACGCGTTAACCTATATCAATACCGTTATAAACAAAACACAATCGGGGAAATTACGCGCTAATGCGCATGCGCAGGAAAATTTCCTTTTAAAATATCTGACCCGTTACGTCAAACCTACATGACCAAAAAAGTAACAGCGTGTGTTAAACAGTTTCAGCCAAAAGAGACAACGAGTACACGTAAATCAAAATTATTAAATTTGCGAACAGTTGTTTCTCTTTAAATTATGAATGTCGAAGTGAAGTAATTACACCCGAATAGATCATTTTAAATTGTAGATACAACTTTTTTCTGAAAAAATAATTGTGTATTCAAATGCAATGGTATATTTATGTTTCAATTAATAACTACACAAGTTTTCATCATCCCAAATGTGGGTTATTCGGTATTAAACTGAAGATGACGATAACTTCTCCATTCAGCTCGGACGACCGGCCCATTTCAGTCTATATTTAATAACGGTCACGTGACACTTGTTACCGAGAATAAAAACAATGTAAACACAGAACATTTACGGTAAAAGGGTAAGCCTCTCTACTGGCAAAAATATTTATGAGATGACTAGTTTTGAATTAGATATAGTAAAGAACCAACATAAAAATAACGATATATGGTATACAGCCAGTATAGCAACGGTAATATTTGCATTCATGGGGCTGCTTTAGACCCTCAATTATCCACGTTAATTAAGATACTATTTGTCACAAATTAGTACAAAATTATATTAAATGATCAGCTAATTAGTTTCGTCAATAAGTGTTAATTAGAAAAGTCGCGTGCTACTCTTAATTATCTTGGCGCCACGGAAACGGGAAGCACGTGCCCGACTAATACTTTACACACGTCAGTGGCTGGTGACCAGAACACCGTAACATGGTATATATAAGCCAGGCAACTATACCAGAACATTACATTTCATATGATACATCAACCTGAGTGTATCAAACATTTACAGTAGATAGATTTTTACATACATTATACAGACTCAGTTTCTGCAATTGCATTTTGATAGATCAAACGGTAAGTTGTTGTTAATTTTTGTATTTTTTCTTATTCGTCTAAAGTTGCACCACTACTATTATATTTCCAAACGTCATCATGTTCACTGTTCATATAATATATTGCCAATACAATGGGTAACTAAAGTAACTGGGTAATATTGCCTAAAGTTACATCCCTATACATATACTCTTATTTTCATAAATCATTGGTAATTAACAATAAGAATATATATACAGGCTCTTATAGCAAATGCTGTCTTGTCAGATATAATCGACTTTTTAAAGTAGATATTTAGGTTGACATTTAAAAGTATAACATGCTAACACATATTGAATATTTTACAGATGGGTATTCACAAGAAGGAAGAGAGTGTCCTGGTAACCGTGTTTGGAGAACCAGTCATCGTCAACGGAATCACAAAGTACACAACGTGTGATGACGTCATCAATATTTCGCTTGGTACAATCTCTTTAACAGAAGATATTCACAAGTATTGCGTATTCGAGTCTACTTATGGCATGGAGAAAATGCTGGCTGGAAAGACACACATTCTGAAATTGTTGAGATCTAAGGGAGCCGACAAGGATAATTTCTCACTTGTTGTTCGACAATTCGACAGCATCAAATCTAAAATGGCGACCATAACACGCGCCAAAAGGAAGCTTCAACGTCTCAGATCATTGATGATGAAAAATGGAAATGATCGTGTTAACAAACATCACGCTACTATAAATAACAACTTAGACAGTAGTATATTTGTCAAAGAGAAATGTGTGTATGACAAAAACGTGGACCTATCCTTGGAATGCGGACCCATCAAACAGGCGCATAAGTCGGCAAAATATGAGTTGATGAAGCGTTACCTTAATGATGTCATGGAGCTCCAGCATAGCAACCTTGCAGATGATAGTATTGAATCCCTGCCACAAACAAGCGACACTGACAGTTGTAACTGTACTTCATACCAGTCTGACAATATGGAACTTCCTCCAAGAACAATGGGTGACGGCATGAGTGACAGTTGTGACACACTGGAGACCAGCGTATTCAACACTGGTTTTGTTTGTGAACATATTGAAGACAGTTTTTATAATACATCAATTGATGACGTCAGTGACTGCAGCAGCGTTTGTGAGTTGGAAAGGAACGTTTATGATAAATGTGCAGACAACACAGTAATTAAACTCAGTCAGATCAGAAACATTTTTAGCGAAACTGATCTGACAAAATGTGCATCACAGGACGACGCCATAGAAAGTTTTATGAATTCCATAATTATAACTGACGATGACGATGAACTCAGTTCTATTGGGAGTGACGTCATGTCAGAATGAAGGCGCTTCATATAAGACATCAATAATGTGCTATTTGTTACCTGTTTTGAATTTAAAATAAACACACGTATCTAAAAGAGTATTATTTTGTTATTGTTTGCACTTAAATTCACATATTATAGAGTAAACAAAATGTTAGAGTCTATATAAATCATTATACATCTATTGTGTAACTTAATGTTGCACTCAATGTCGACTGCCAGTTGCACTTACACGGTTTCCCGTCATAAAGGATCTTAACGTCTTCAATATTGATTTAATACTACGCAGAGTTACAATGTGTATCTAGGAAACTGTTAACCATTAACGAACGAATGTTACAAAATTATTATGTAAATATCAATCGTGTTAAAAGAAAATGTCTCTGCTGACGTTGCTTATAGCAAAGCGTATATATATTAAATGAACCGATGCCTTATTAGATGTGCTCAGGTAAGACTTTAATAAACTTGTTAACATGTACAGCATACGTTAAACGAGAAGGTTAACACATCCGTTTTTACAGCCTTGAATTAAATCAAAGGACTGAAAGTCCTGAAAACCAGCGCAGGGAGAATTTGAATGATTTTCATTTGTTTTAATTTGTTAATGAAAGAAACAAATATTTGTTGACACTACTTGTCTCTCTTGGTGTAAGGAAAATTAATAGATAACTAATGTAACCCCTGGGTCACCATTTGAACAAACTTGAAAAAGGACAGCAACCTTATGGTAAATTCAAAATATTTAACCATTGACACTAGTAGTTTCAGAGAGGAAGACTTTTTTTAAGTTTTCCCTAAATACGTCTATGTAAAACATGTGACAACTGGGGCGGCGGCAAATATGACCCTAGGGTCACCATTTGAACAAACTTAGTCGAAGACCATCAGCTTATGGTAAATACTAACTATTAAACTTATGGCTGTTGTAGTTTCGGAGAAGATTTTTCAAGTTTCCTGATTTTCGTTTATAAGTCTATGTATGTAAATCATGTGACCCATGGGGCAGGCCCAAATTTGACCCCAAATAGGACCATAGGCTGACCGTTCCAAGGCGATATCCCTATTGTCAGCCCTTTGTGCTTGTGATGTCTTTTTCGGCCTTTTATTCATCTTTAAATCTGTGTGTGTTTGTGGTTGACTGTCTTCCTTGAAAGCTGCTTTTCCTGTTCGAATTTTATATCTATATTTACTGATCCGATCTGGTTGGTTTTCGAACTTTTCCGAGCTTTCATTCAACTATTAAATGAAGGTGCTACAGTGTTCACAGGGCAAAAAATGGCATTGTTTTTAGAAAAATCAAGGGCCATAACTCTGGTGTTACTGATCCGATCTGTCCGGTTTTTAAACTTTTCCGAGCTTTCATTTATATGAACATTCTGTGAAAGACTAAATAATAAATCCAGCAAATCAAGGACCATAACTGTGCTGTTACTGATCCGATCTGGCCGGTTTTCAAACTGGTTGGAGTTTTTAATAATATTAACAAGCTTTGCAAGATTGGTAAAGATCAAATAATAAATGGAGGTGCTGGAGTGTTCACAATGTAGAATATGGCATTTTTCAGCAAATCAAGGGCTATAATTCTGGTGAAACTAATCCGATCTGGGGTTGTTTTTTTTTGGTTTATGAACAATCTATGAAAGTTTGGTAAAGATCAAATAATAAATGAAGGTGCTAGATTCTCACAAGGCAGAACATGCCATTTTTTAGCAAATCAATGGCCATAACTCTGTTGTTACTGATCTGATCTGGCTGGTTATCGAACTTGTTTGAGATTTCATTGATATTAATACTCTTTGTAAGTTTGGTAAAGATCAAATAAAAATGAAGGTGATAGAGTGTTCACAAGGCAGAATATGGATATTTCAGCAAATCAAGCGCTATCCGATCTGACTGGGTTGCGAACTTTTCCGAGCTTCCAATTATATAAGGATTCTGGTAAAATTTGGTAAAGATCCGATTATTAATGAAGGCCCTATCGTATTCACAAGTCAAAACTTAACGGACGACGACGGACGACGACGGACAACTCGCCATCCCATAAGAATGGCGGGGCATTTATTTCAAATAATATATTTTTAAAACTTACATTATTATAAAAACATATACATTTAACTAAACAATTGTTTCAGGTTTTTCCTTAATAAGTCTATGTTTTTAAATCATGGTACCCCTTAGTGGGGTGGGGTGTGGGGTGGTGGGGGCAGCAAATTTGACCCAGGGTCACCATTTGAATACAATTGGTAGAGGACCATAAGCTTATAATAAATGGAAAATATTAAACCTCTGTTTTTTGTAGTTTCTTGTCCGAGATTACATTGATATAAAGAAAGAAAGAAAGAAAGAAAGAAAGAATGAATGAATGAATGAATGAATGGATGAATGAATGAATGAATGAATGAATGAATGAATGAATGAATGAATGGTGTTTTACGGCACGTCGACACATAAATAGGTCATATTGTGCGCAAAAACTGGTGAAAGATGAAGAAATGAAGTAGTAATGAAAAATTAATGTAAATATATAAAGATAAAACTATTGACAAATAAAGTATTATATGGTAGTAATATAAACTATATATGTAAACCAACAAACGCCCGTCAACGGGTATATAAATAAGTAAATATATATAAAAAAATATTATAATGATTTATATAGTCTGATTTCTTTCAGGAAATCTAAAACAAGACTAAATTCTACAGTATCTAAAGACACAGACACAGTTTGGTAAAAATCAAATAATAAGTGAACTTGCTGGAGTGTTCACAAGGCAGAAACAGGCATGTTTTTGCAAAGCAGGGGCGAGACCGCTGGTGTTACTGGTCCGATCTGGCTGGTTTTTGAACTTTTCTGAGCTTTCAATAATATGAATAATCTGTGCAAGTTTGGTTAATATCAATTAATAAATGAACGTGCTAGAGTGTTTACCGGGCAAAACTTGGCATTTTTCAGAAAATCAAGGGCCATAACTCTGGTGTTACTGATTCGATCTGTCTGATTTTCGAACTTGTCCGAGCTTTCATTTATATTAACAATCATTGAAAGTTGGGTAAAGACCAAATAATAAACGAAGGTGCCAGAGTGTTCACAGGGCATGGTATTTTTCAGCAAATCAAGGGCCATAAATCTTCTGTTACTAATTCAATCTGGCTGATATTAGCAAGTTTTGCAAGTTTGGTAAAGATCAAATAATAAAAGGAGGTGCTAGAGTGTTCACAATGCAGAATATGGCATTTTTCAGCAAATCAAGGGCTATAATTCTTTTGAAATTAATCCGATCTGGCTGGTTTTTTAACTTGTCTCCGAGCTTTCATTGATATTAATTACCTGTGAAAGTTGTTACTGATCCGATCCGATCTGAAAACTAAAATAATTAGACATAACTACTTACTTTTATCGTTACAAGGGTAATTTTTGTAACATGTAGCGATCGTAACATGTCTGCCCGTACATCCAATCAATATTGTTATTTTTTTCATCCAAGTATCGTACATTTTACGTTTGTTGGGTCGTATAAATTGCTTCCATGAATCCTTGTTAGGTGGTGTTTGTGTATTTGTTTGACGGTGTTCTATGAATACTGCCTTACCTTTTCGACTTTTGCGTTTAAATTTATAGAAAACAAACAAAAACACACAAGCAGAACGAAGTATACTGGCACAGATAGTGTTTGTTATGAAGCAAAATAAATCAACAGGAGGTCCAAGAGAGCCCGATGACGCTCTACTAATTAACATGTAAATTGAGAGTAAGCAATGTATGGATATCAGTTAGATGGCAATAAACTAAACATCGTAGTAATCTGCCAAGCGATATCAAATGAAACAATATGAACACATATCCCGTTTATATATCTAAATCCACCCACACCATGTCATGTAGCATTACGTGGTCCCGTCTTATTTCCAGTAAGCGATGGGAAAGCTTATCAGTTTTTATAACGGACATTTTGACGATAAAACACGTTTAAAAACATTTTTTTACTAAAAACAATTGCGATAACGTGTTTAAAATTACCATTTGAATGTTTTAATTTTACAATATGCAAGCCTTTTAAGCCTACATTAAGGTTTTCTTTCATACTCCAGCCAACCCCGTGTTCGCTTCTTGGTGAAGGGTTGGATGGGGTATGAAAGTTAATACTCGGACTACGTAATGGACCTCGGCCAAATTGTTCCAACGGAATGATCGGAACATTACATACGTGTATATACTCTGTAAAAAGTTTAGGAAACTACGAATTATGTTATACTTTTTAAGATCAATCTGTATTTAAAAATAAAACACAACGTTGTTGTTGTTTTTTGTCGTTTTTTTTTCAGTATTTTATTTTGCAACCTTTTCCCTAACAATTTAGTTATAAAACACTATTAAAGGGTCCTCCAAATTGAAAAATAAAGTGATTTTAAATGAAAGCTTATTATAAAAGAATGTCAATGTCATCGTCCGTTTTCTCAAAAACCGTTGATAAATGCAAGTTTTACAGGTATGAAGTTTACATGTACACAAAAAAAATTGGTGCGCGAACGATCTTCGGAAAATGACGTCATAAGGGACGACCAATCACATCTTCCGTACAAACTACCTAATTTACATAATCAATTATGGTGCGTATATATGTGTAAACAAACCGTTACTCTTGTTGTATGTCCATTTTTCTCATAAAGCCTAAGTGTTTTAAACCCTGGAATATTATTGATGTGTTCGTGTCTTCATCATGGTGAAAAGGTGCTCAATAAGCTTTTGTAGAAAAAGTAAACAGGAAGGCAGTGTAAGTCTACACACATTTCAATGTTGCCGTCATCGAACTAAATGTATTGAACTTGTTTTGCAAAACGGTGTGAAATGGAATTTTTCAGAGCACTCTCGCGTATGTTCGGACCATTTTACTGAGAAAGTTGTTGATGACTCTTATGAAACGAAAAAGAGATTACATTTACTCTATCAGTTCAGACGGGATAACATAATTATTTTTTTTGGTGTCCGGAAATATAACTTTCCAAAATTAATTCATATTTGCCAATGTCCGAATATTTTGAGAGGGAACGGTAAATTAACATTCTGCGGTTAAGTATTTTTAACTGTGATGATCGGGGCAATCTCACCTTCGTTGTTTACGGTAATTACGAAAATCCATCCATTAATGATCACTTATTGGTAATTATGCGGCTATTCTATAAACTGTCTAAAATTACGGTACTCAACATGGGCAAACTGTAAAACCTGTGAAATCAGTACACCGAGACACACTTTACACGCGGGTAGGGTGGGTATATTCCTTTGAATTTTGCGGTGAGTGAGCGGTACACTGTTTGATCTGTGGAACTGTCACGTTCTAGTCACAAGTGTAGTTATATGCTGGCTAATGCGGACTGTGTAATAGTATACTGGGCTATATGCGATTCAATCCACAACAGTGAACTAATAAAAAATGTGTAAACAATGAACTAATGAACAATTATGACATCTAGTTTATTATATTAAATTATTATATTTTGTTTGAAATGTAGCAATGAACTTTATTGAATAATGAGACAATGCAATTTTAAAACATGTTGATTATTTTATTACAAAATAAAAACATACAAGGTATTGCAGAAAATAAATTAAAATTATAAAATAGTCGTGTTCTTTATCCATTTAATTGCACCATCATGTTATTCCTCAAATCGAAGCTAAAAAACAAAGCATGCCATGCTTATAGTATGAAATAAAAAATAATTCATGTGTCTGTACAAACAGACAACAAATCGCACAGCACTTTACCTGTGTGAGCGAAGACATATTTTTTTGCTGGTAATGCCAGATAATGGAATGGCCCACTAGCTACGACAGCGACAACACAAATCAACCCGTAACACCTACATTGAAATGGTTTTACCTGGTTTAGACAATTGTTTCAACACACGCCTGACCGATTAAACAAAATTATAGCATGGGTCAGTAATAATGTAATTGTTTCAAAATGGCTCGTTAATAACAGCAAAAAATCACGATCAAAAACTTTTTATTTAATTGCATCAAACAAGTTACAATTAAATTCATTGAAGTATATTCTGCTGCCTCTGTTCGTAATTATCGAGATGCAATCAGCAATTAGAAGTCGTTGATCGTAATTTTAACTTGTCATTTTCGGCGAATAATTCATCTTTTCCCGATGTCCGAATTTATAAAAGCATCTAAACTAATGAAATAAGATTGATTTCTTAATATGTCCGAGCACTAGTTTTATTATTTTCTTCAATTAATTAATCTAAAATCATGAGTTTATTTGTATTATTCGTTTATTGTTTTCATTTATACTGTATACGCTCAAAATTAAAGTGGATGGCGTACACAAAATGTTGATTGTCCACTTCGCTCGCATTGTTTACTTGGTTTGTGTCCGCCATTTTGGTTTCTAACGAACCATAGGTAATGCGTGACGTCAACGGGTTTTTTTCATTCGGCTGTTTCCGTAAAACCTCAGTTACGTTTCCGTGACAGGTGTGTATTAGGGGCAAATGTGCCGTATGGATTCGTGAATTACCGATGAACGAATAGGTTTACGATTTTGACCGAAGTATTTTTAGAAACTGCTAATCATTATCTTTGTAATACAAAGGAAAGTTATTTCAATTTGGAGGACCCCTTAAATAAAACAAAACATTTAACCTATGCTGATCACATAAGAGTAGTACAGCGTCCAGAATGTTCTACATGTAGTATGTGTGAATCCACCGTCATTACGCCTTCGTTTATTTTATCAACGAGTTTTAGCTTTCCAAAAAGCTTCGTTCTAGAGCTTTTTTCTTTCAATTTTAAGTTATAAAAAGCCAATAGTTAAAGACTAGGAGGCGTGTTTTGTGGGATGTGTTGCATGTTATAATAGCTGAATCCGTATTTTAGCACTTTTATTTAAAAACATATTTTATGCTTGATGTGTACGATGAAGCCGCCGCATGAAGTCCTTTTTAGGGAAGTGTACACTTTAATATGCTAGCATGTTTGACATTGACTCAAACCCGCAGATTGATGCACTTGTCAAGTCATCCAATTTCCTGCCACATGTCATGACATAAAAATTGCAATATCGAAGTCTCAATTTAAGATATAATTATCAGTGCATCTTCAGAACACAATTAGATACTGGATGCAAAAAGTAAAACATTTCATGCTTTATTAGATTTTGCATTTAGTGCACAATTATCTATGCTATCGCTCGTGACTTTCCGGAAAATCCGGAAACACTCGACAACAAAGCAGCAGTTAATTTCTTTGCCGAAATGTTTACTAACAATATGCTATTTCTGCTTATTAATATGATAATGGCATATTAACACAACACAAAATGTCTTACTATTTCCATGACATTGTCTATAAATAAGAACTACACTTTACTGTGTAGTAATACATCAGAGCCTACTAACATAGGTACATCATATCAATACGCAAGATCTACTTTCATAACGAGTCGACCCATATTTAGGTGGAACAATATATCCGTGAATATGAAAACTGCTGTACATTTTTAGCATTGTCAAAAATAATTCAATATCAATAGCACGGTGTTTGTCCATAGGATTAATATGAAAAAGGCACATCCTAAATGGGGATTTATCCATTTTGACTAACAAACTTAAAATTTCAAACTGAATAATTGAGGACTGCACTCAACTTCTTTTTACATGTACAAAACTATCCAGATTCACGTGCATGTGTTCAGTGCGCACCATTTGTACAAACTCTGCTGTCAATTACAGTTAAGTTCAGAATCAATCGAGATGTTGCGAAGGTGCATGAACGTAGGTGCAATTGTCAGGTTCTTAACGATATCGCAACATACAAAATGAAGTCATTGCCTATTATCAACACCTTTAACATTGATAACAGACAATAATAACAGTTGAAGGTTTTATGGCTTTAGTTTTCGTTTTTCGTTTATGTATTTTATCAGCATATTTCGTGTTTTTATATAAAACTCTAAACAGCCTGTGCATTTTGTTTTCTTTCTAAAAATGGTTGTAATGTGTTTGATAAATCTGAATTAAAACACTACCTTTGTTTCATTGCAAAGTTTTACGTTTAACCGAAACAAGATATTTTGAAAATTGTTTGCCAGGCTTACATTTGAAAAGCGTTTATCAAAAAGGGTTTCGGTTGTAAAATATGTATTTCTCAGCCAAGTTTCTTATTATAAACTGCCTATTAAATTCTTACTTTGTGGGGGAAAAAAGAATCCAATTTTAATAATAAATAAATTTACATGTATTGTCAAAATTATTCATGGAAATGCTGCAAACTGAAGCCCGATTAGGATTTTTAGTCAGAGGTTACTAGCAATCTAAATTAAAGATCCCAGTCCAGAAGATTGCTTAAATTAATATTTATTAGTCCATGAAATAGTTTTTAATTACTTATTACATTAAAGAAGAGAACAAAAAAGCAACACTTGGTGACTTGAACTCGCATCTTCTGCATAAAAGTCGAAAGCTGTAAGAATTAGGCCACGGCCGCAAACATGGTCATAATTAAATAGTACATATTGTAATGTATTAGTCTGATTATATGACTGCTGATACTCACGCAAGACCTAAACAGTAGAGTCAATAGTGCTTATTAAACTTCAAAGTCAATTGAAATTGTCCTATTTAGACGTATTTACCGATTATTGGTCACTCGCGAGATAGTTTATCCTCACCGATTACGGAAATTAACGAAAAGTTCTGATGGCGTTGATCGTACATAGTCGGCCAGTTCCGTCATTCTTCGTCGATAGCGAGCTGCTGTGAAAGGCAATGGACAAGGGACATCGTCAAGGAGGCCCGAATACAAATTACCATGTCGGTCTCCGGTAGTAGCTACTGTTTTCCCGTTACGTATGCTTGACTCCTGAATATTAGGCCGAAATCGGAAACCAAAGGTTTAGCGTGATTTTGGAAAACTTCGCTTCTTATCATTGGAGCTACAGATTACGGGGTCACGTAGTGCAATGCTGACTATAGATCTTCGTTCTCCTGAGAACAAAGAATAACCCGTTACGCATCAACGCTTCAGATAAAAAATGTTTTAGTTTAAACATATTTATTTTACATCAATTGGAACGAAAGCTCTCAACCTTTTTTAATAATAATATCTTTATTTTAAGAGGATAACATATTTGGCTACACGCCAGTCTAACATATGGTCCTCAGACAAAATAGAATATGCTACAGTTTAAACTTAAAAAAATACGTTCATATTGTAAAGAAAGTGAACATTGTACACGTGAGATTGATGTAGGTAATATATTGGTAATCAAGTTGTCAAATTACATATATAAGAATTGCCTTGATTGTTCATTCAGTAAACAAGACTGACCTAGAGTTTTCATCAAAAAGAATCGACAGTCATGTATGGCCTAACTTGACGTAAAACACCATTAAACAATAATTTCACTTAAATGGTTACTGAAATAAGTTTTATAATTTTGAGACAACTTACTTCAAACCAAATGGTTAAAAGAAGTTTATATATTATAGTCTAGTGCAATTGACATTTTATCCAGGACTAATTGAAACAGAAAATGTTATAGGGAGGAATGGCCGCCGCAGAAAATTCGTTGAAATGACGTTCATACACGTGGCCAGACAGTTGTGGTCACATTGTTTAACGTATCCTGCTCAATCTTGGTGAATACAAATGCTAGCCTCAGTTTGTTATTGAGATCAACGTGTCAAATTTCAAGATGTCACCGTTATTGTAACTTATCAATGTTGGACAATGTATTAAACAATCAGTGGGAGACAGTTCTAGTTTAAACCTTAACTAAATGGTATT
>JAWPHD010021218.1:0-28970 GCA_037043455.1 Cyrtodaria siliqua | reverse complement strand
ATTCAGTTCTTACGAATATATATTCCGTTTTTAAGCATATAAATTCAGTTCTTACGCATATATATTCAGTTCTTACGCATATATATTCAGTTCTTACGCATATATATTCAGTTCTTACACATATATATTCAGTTCTTACACATATATTTTCAGTACTTATACATATATATTCAGTTCTTACACATATATATTCCGTTCTTACGCATATATATTCAGTTCTTACACATATATATTCAGTTCTACACATCTATATTCAGTTCTTACGCATATATATTCCGTTCTTAAGCATATAAATTCAGGTTTTACGCATATATATTCAGTTCTTACGCATATATATTCAGTTCTTACGCATATATATTCTGTTCTTACGCATATATATTCAGCTCTTACACATATATATGCAGTTCTTACACATATATATTCCGTTCTTACACATATATATTCAGTTCTTATACATATATATTCAGTTCTTACACATATATATTCCGTTCTTACGAATATATATTCAGTTCTTACACATATATATGCAGTTCTAACACAAATATATTCGGTTCTTACACATATATATTCAGTTCTTACGCATATATTCAGTTCTTACACATATATTCCGATCTTACGCATATATATTCAGTTCTTACGCATATATATTCAGTTCTTACACATATATATTCAGCTCTTTCACATATATATTCAGTTTTAACACATATATATTCAGTTCTTACACATATATATTCAGTTCTAACACATATATATTCAGTTCTTACACATATATATTCAGTTCTTACACATATATATTCCGTTCTTACGCATATATATTCAGTTCTTACACATTCATATTCCGTTCTTACGCATATATATTCAGTTCTTACGCATATATATTCAGTTCTTACACATATATATTCAGTTCTTACGCATATATATTTAGTTCTTACGCATATATATTCAGTTCTTACACATATATATTCAGTTCTTACACATATATATTCCGTTCCTACGCATATATATTCAATTCTTACCCATTTATATGCAGTTCTTACACAAATATATTCAGTTCTTACACATATATATTCAGTTTTTACGCATATATTCAGTTCTTACACATATATTCAGTTCTTACGGATATATATTCAATTCTTACGCATATATGTTCAGTTCTTACACATATATTCCGATCTTACACATATATATTCAGTTCTTACGCATATATATTCAGTTCTTACACATATATATTCAGCTCTTACACATATATATTCAGTTCTTACACATATATATTCAGTTCTTACACATATATATTCAGTTCTTACACATATATATTCAGTTCTACACATATATATTCAGTTCTTACACGTATATATTCATTTCTTACACATATATATTCCGTTCTTACGCATATATAGTCCGTTCTAACACATATATATTCAGTTCTTACACATATATATTCAGTTCTTACACATATATATTGCGTTCTTACACATATATATTCAGTTCTTATACATATATGTTCAGTTCTTACACATATATATTCAGTTCTTACGCATATATATTCAGCTCTTACACATATATATGCAGTTCTTACACATATATATTCAGTTCTTACACATATATATTCAGTTCTTATACATATATATTCAGTTCTTACACATATATATTCCGTTCTTACGCATATATATTCAGTTCTTACACATATATATGCAGTTCTTACACAAATATATTCAGTTCTTACACATATATATTCTGTTCTTACGCATATATATTCCGTTCTAACACATATGTATTCAGTTCTTACACATATAAATTCAGTTCTTACACATATATATTCAGTTCTAACGCATATATATTCAGTTCTTACACATATATATGCAGTTCTTACACATATATATTCAGTTCTTACGCATATATTCAGTTCTTACGCATATATTCAGTTTTTACGCATATATATTCAATTCTTACGCATATCTGTCAAGTTCTTAAACATATATTCCGATCTTACGCATATATATTCAGTTTTTACGCATATATATTCAGTTCTTACAAATGTGTATTCAGCTCTTACACATATATATTCAGTTCTTACACATATATATTCAGTTCTTACACATATATATTCCGTTCTAACACATATATATTCAGTTCTTACACATATATATTCAGTTCTTACACATATATATTCCATTCTTACGCATATATATTCAGTTCTTACACATATATATTCAGTTCTTACACATATATATTCAGTTCTTACGCATATATTCAGTTCTTACACATATATATTCAGTTCTTACACATATATATTAAGTTCTTATACATATATATTCCGTTCTTACGCATATATATTCAGTTCTTACACATATTTATGCAGTTCTTATACAAATATATTCAGTTCTTACACATATATATTCAGTTCTTACACATATATATTCAGTTCTTACGCATATATTCAGTTCTTACACATATATATTCAGTTCTTACACATATATATTCAGTTCTTATACATATATATTCAGTTCTTACACATATATATTCCGTTCTTACGCATATATATTCAGTTCTTACACATGTATATTCCGTTCTAAGACATATATATTCAGTTCTTACACATATATATTCAGTTCTTACGCATATATTCAGTTCTTACGCATATATTCAGTTCTTACGCGTATATATTCAATTCTTACGCATATATGTTCAGTTCTTACACATATATTCCGATCTTACACATATATATTCAGTTCTTACGCATATATATTCAGTTCTTACACATATATATTCAGCTCTTACACATATATATTCAGTTCTTACACATATATATTCAGTTCTTACACATATATATTCAGTTCTACACATATATATTCAGTTCTTACACGTATATATTCATTTCTTACACATATATATTCCGTTCTTACGCATATATATTCAGTTCTTACACATATATATTCAGTTCTTACGCATATATATTCAGTTCTTACACATATATATTCAGTTCTTACACATATATATTCCGTTCCTACGCATATATATTCAATTCTTACCCATTTATATGCAGTTCTTACACAAATATATTCAGTTCTTACACATATATATTCAGTTTTTACGCATATATTCAGTTCTTACACATATATTCAGTTCTTACGGATATATATTCAATTCTTACGCATATATGTCCAGTTCTTACACATATATTCCGATCTTTCGCATATATATTTAGTTCTTACGCATATATATTCAGTTCTTACACATATATATTTAGCTCTTACACATATATATTCAGTTCTTACACATATATATTCAGTTCTTACACATATATATTCCGTTCTAACACATATATATTCAGTTATTACACATATATATTCAGTTCTTACACATATATATTCCGGTCTTACGCATATATATTCAGTTCTTACACATATATATGCAGTTCTTACACAAATATATTCAGTTCTTACACATATATATTCAGTTCTTACGCATATATTCCGTTCTTACGCATATATTCAGTTCTTACGCATAAATATTCAATTCTTACGCATATATGTTCAGTTCTTACACATATATTCCGATCTTACACATATATATTCAGTTAATACGCATATATATTCAGTTCTAACACATATATATTCCGTTCTTACGCATATATATTTAGTTCTTACACATATATATTCAGTTCTTACACAAATATATTCAGTTCTTACACATATATATTCCGTTCTTACGCATATATATTCCGTTCTAAAGCATATATATTCAGTTCTTACGCATATATATTCAGTTCTTACGCATATATATTCAGTACTTACACATATATATTTAGCTCTTACACATATATATTCAGTTCTTACACATATATATTGAGTTCTTATTCATATATATTCAGTTCTTACACATATATATTCAGTTCTTACACATATATATTCAGTTCTAACACATATATATTCAGTTCTTACACATATTTATTCAGTTCTTACACATATATATTCCGTTCTTACGCATATATATTCAGTTCTTACACATATATATTCCGTTCTAACACATATATATTCCGTTCTTACACATATATATTCAGTTCTTACACATATATATTCCGTTCTTACGCATATATATTCAGTTTTTACACATATATATGCAGTTCTTACACAAATTTATTCAGTTCTTACACATATATATTCAGTTATTACACATATATATGCAGTTCTTACACAAATATATTCAGTTCTTACACATATATATTCAGTTCTTACGCATATATTCAGTTCTTACGCATATATATTCAATTCTTACGCATAAATGTTCAGTTCTTACACATATATTCCGATCTTACGCATATATATTCAGTTCTTACGCATATATATTCAGTTCTTACACATGTATATTCCGTTCTAACAAATATATATTCAGTTCTTACACATATATATTCAGTTCTTACACATATATATTCCGTTCTTACGCATATATATTCAGTTCTTACACATATATATTCAGTTCTTACACATAAATATTCAATCTTACGCATATATATTCCGTTTTAAGCATATAAATTCAGTTCTTACACATATATATTCAGTTCTTACGCATATATATTCAATTGTTACGCATATATGTCCAGTTCTTACACATATATTCCGATCTTACGCATATATATTCAGTTCTTATACATATATATTCAGTTCTTACGCATATATTCAGTTCTTACGCATATATATTCAATTCTTACGCATAAATGTTCAGTTCTTACACATATATTCCTATCTTACGCATATATATTCAGTTCTTACGCATATATATTCAGTTCTTACACATGTATATTCAGCTCTTACACATATATATTCAGTTCTTACACATATATATTCCGTTCTAACAAATATATATTCAGTTCTTACACATATATATTCAGTTCTTACACATATATATTCCGTTCTTACGCATATATATTCAGTTCTTACACATATATATTCAGTTCACACATATATATTCAGTTCTTACACATATATATTCCGTTCTAACAAATATATATTCAGTTCTTACACATATATATTCAGTTCTTACACATATATATTCCGTTCTTACGCATATATATTCAGTTCTTACACATATATATTCAGTTCTTACACATATATATTCAATCTTACGCATATATTCAGTTCTTACGCATATATTCAGTTCTTACACATATATATTCAGTTCTTACACATATATATTCAGTTCTTATACATATATATTCAGTTCTTACACATATATATTCTGTTCTTACGCATATATATTCAGTTCTTACACATATATATTCAGTTCTTACACATATATATTCAGTTATTACGCATATATATTCCGTTCTTAAGCATATAAATTCAGTTCTTACGGATATATATTCAGTTCTTACGCATATATATTCAGTTCTTACGCATATATATTCAGTTCTTACACATATACATTCAGTTCTTACACATATATATTCCGTTCTTACGCATATATATTCAATTCTTACACATATATATGCAGTTCTTACACAAATATATTCAGATCTTACACATATATATTCAGTTTTTACGCATATATTCATTTCTTACACATATATTCAGTTCTTACGCATATATGTCCAGTTCTTACACATATATTCCGATCTTACGCATATATATTCAGTTCTTACGCATATATATTCAGTTCTTACACATATATATCTAGCTCTTACACATATATATTTAGTTCTTACACATATATATTCCGTTCTAAGACATATATATTCAATTCTTACACATATATATTCAGTTCTTACACTTATATATTCAGTTCTTACACATATATATGCAGTTCTTACACAAATATATTCAGTTCTTACACATATATATTCAGTTCTTATACATATATATTCAGTTCTTACACATATATATTCAGTTCTTACGCATATATATTCAGTTCTTACACATATATATGCAGTTCTTACACATATATATTCAGTTCTTACACATATATATTCAGTTCTTATACATATATATTCAGTTCTTACACATATATATTCCGTTCTTACACAAATATATTCAGTTCTTACACATATATATTCAGTTCTTACGCATATATTCAGTTCTTATGCATATATTCAGTTCTTACGCATATATATTCAATTCTTACGCATATATGTTCAGTTCTTAAACATATATTCCGATCTTACGCATATATATTCAGTTCTTACGCATATATATTCAGTTCTTACACATGTATATTCAGCTCTTACACATATATATTCAGTTCTTACACATATAGATTCAGTTCTTACACATATATATTCCGTTCTAACACATATATATTCCGTTCTTACACATATATATTCAGTTCTTACACATATATATTCCGTTCTTACGCATATATATTCAGTTCTTACACATATATAATCAGTTCTTACACATATATATTCAGTTCTTATACATATATATTCAGTTCTTACACATATATATTCTGTTCTTACGCATATATATTCAGTTCTTACACATATATATTCAGTTCTTACACATATATTCCGAACTTACGCATATATATTCAGTTCTTACGCATATATATTGAGTTCTTACACATATATATTCAGATCTTACACATATATATTGAGTTCTTATTCATATATATTCCGTTCTTACGCATATATGTTCCGTTTAAAGCATATATATTCAGTTCTTACACATATATATTCAGTTCTTACGCATATATATTCAATTGTTACGCATATATGTCCAGTTCTTACACATATATTCCGATCTTACGCATATATATTCAGTTCTTATACATATATATTCAGTTCTTACGCATATATTCAGTTCTTACGCATATATATTCAATTCTTACGCATAAATGTTCAGTTCTTACACATATATTCCTATCTTACGCATATATATTCAGTTCTTACGCATATATATTCAGTTCTTACACATGTATATTCAGCTCTTACACATATATATTCAGTTCTTACACATATATATTCCGTTCTAACAAATATATATTCAGTTCTTACACATATATATTCAGTTCTTACACATATATATTCCGTTCTTACGCATATATATTCAGTTCTTACACATATATATTCAGTTCTTACACATATATATTCCGTTCTAACAAATATATATTCAGTTATTACACATATATATTCAGTTCTTACACATATATATTCCGTTCTTACGCATATATATTCAGTTCTTACACATATATATTCAGTTCTTACACATATATATTCAATCTTACGCATATATTCAGTTCTTACGCATATATTCAGTTCTTACACATATATATTCAGTTCTTACACATATATATTCAGTTCTTATACATATATATTCAGTTCTTACACATATATATTCTGTTCTTACGCATATATATTCAGTTCTTACACATATATATTCAGTTCTTACACATATATATTCAGTTATTAGGCATATATATTCCGTTCTTAAGCATATAAATTCAGTTCTTACGGATATATATTCAGTTCTTACGCATATATATTCAGTTCTTACGCATATATATTCAGTTCTTACACATATACATTCAGTTCTTACACATATATATTCCGTTCTTACGCATATATATTCAATTCTTACACATATATATGCAGTTCTTACACAAATATATTCAGATCTTACACATATATATTCAGTTTTTACGCATATATTCATTTCTTACACATATATTCAGTTCTTACGCATATATGTCCAGTTCTTACACATATATTCCGATCTTACGCATATATATTCAGTTCTTACGCATATATATTCAGTTCTTACACATATATATCTAGCTCTTACACACATATATTTAGTTCTTACACATATATATTCCGTTCTAAGACATATATATTCAATTCTTACACATATATATTCAGTTCTTACACTTATATATTCAGTTCTTACACATATATATGCAGTTCTTACACAAATATATTCAGTTCTTACACATATATATTCAGTTCTTATACATATATATTCAGTTCTTACACATATATATTCAGTTCTTACGCATATATATTCAGTTCTTACACATATATATGCAGTTCTTAAACATATATATTCAGTTCTTACACATATATATTCAGTTCTTATACATATATATTCAGTTCTTACACATATATATTCCGTTCTTACACAAATATATTCAGTTCTTACACATATATATTCAGTTCTTACGCATATATTCAGTTCTTATGCATATATTCAGTTCTTACGCATATATATTCAATTCTTACGCATATATGTTCAGTTCTTAAACATATATTCCGATCTTACGCATATATATTCAGTTCTTACGCATATATATTCAGTTCTTACACATGTATATTCAGCTCTTACACATATATATTCAGTTCTTACACATATAGATTCAGTTCTTACACATATATATTCCGTTCTAACACATATATATTCCGTTCTTACACATATATATTCAGTTCTTACACATATATATTCCGTTCTTACGCATATATATTCAGTTCTTACACATATATAATCAGTTCTTACACATATATATTCAGTTCTTACACATATATATTCTGTTCTTACGCATATATATTCAGTTCTTACACATATATATTCAGTTCTTACACATATATTCCGAACTTACGCATATATATTCAGTTCTTACGCATATATATTGAGTTCTTACACATATATATTCAGATCTTACACATATATATTGAGTTCTTATTCATATATATTCCGTTCTTACGCATATATATTCCGTTTAAAGCATATATATTCAGTTCTTACACATATATATTCAGTTCTTACGCATATATATTCAATTGTTACGCATATATGTCCAGTTCTTACACATATATTCCGATCTTACGCATATATATTCAGTTCTTATACATATATATTCAGTTCTTACGCATATATTCAGTTCTTACGCATATATATTCAATTCTTACGCATAAATGTTCAGTTCTTACACATATATTCCTATCTTACGCATATATATTCAGTTCTTACGCATATATATTCAGTTCTTACACATGTATATTCAGCTCTTACACATATATATTCAGTTCTTACACATATATATTCCGTTCTAACAAATATATATTCAGTTCTTACACATATATATTCAGTTCTTACACATATATATTCCGTTCTTACGCATATATATTCAGTTCTTACACATATATATTCAGTTCTTACACATATATATTCAGTTCTTACACATATATATTCCGTTCTAACAAATATATATTCAGTTCTTACACATATATATTCAGTTCTTACACATATATATTCCGTTCTTACGCATATATATTCAGTTCTTACACATATATATTCAGTTCTTACACATATATATTCAATCTTACGCATATATTCAGTTCTTACGCATATATTCAGTTCTTACACATATATATTCAGTTCTTACACATATATATTCAGTTCTTATACATATATATTCAGTTCTTACACATATATATTCTGTTCTTACGCATATATATTCAGTTCTTACACATATATATTCAGTTCTTACACATATATATTCAGTTATTAAGCATATATATTCCGTTCTTAAGCATATAAATTCAGTTCTTACGGATATATATTCAGTTCTTACGCATATATATTCAGTTCTTACGCATATATATTCAGTTCTTACACATATACATTCAGTTCTTACACATATATATTCCGTTCTTACGCATATATATTCAATTCTTACACATATATATGCAGTTCTTACACAAATATATTCAGATCTTACACATATATATTCAGTTTTTACGCATATATTCATTTCTTACACATATATTCAGTTCTTACGCATATATGTCCAGTTCTTACACATATATTCCGATCTTACGCATATATATTCAGTTCTTACGCATATATATTCAGTTCTTACACATATATATCTAGCTCTTACACACATATATTTAGTTCTTACACATATATATTCCGTTCTAAGACATATATATTCAATTCTTACACATATATATTCAGTTCTTACACTTATATATTCAGTTCTTACACATATATATGCAGTTCTTACACAAATATATTCAGTTCTTACACATATATATTCAGTTCTTATACATATATATTCAGTTCTTACACATATATATTCAGTTCTTACGCATATATATTCAGTTCTTACACATATATATGCAGTTCTTACACATATATATGCAGTTCTTACACATACATATTCAGTTCTTACACATATATATTCAGTTCTTATACATATATATTCAGTTCTTACACATATATATTCCGTTCTTACACATATATATTCAGTTCTTACACATATATATGCAGTTCTTACACAAATATATTCAGTTCTTACACATATATATTCAGTTCTTACGCATATATATTCAGTTCTTACACATATATATTCAGTTCTTACACATATATATTCAGTTCTTATACATATATATTCAGTTCTTACACATATATATTCCGTTCTTACACAAATATATTCAGTTCTTACACATATATATTCAGTTCTTACGCATATATTCAGTTCTTATGCATATATTCAGTTCTTACGCATATATATTCAATTCTTACGCATATATGTTCAGTTCTTACACATATATTCCGATCTTACGCATATATATTCAGTTCTTAGGCATATATATTCTGTTCTTACACATGTATATTCAGCTCTTACACATATATATTCAGTTCTTACACATATAGATTCAGTTCTTACACATATATATTCCGTTCTAACACATATATATTCCGTTCTTACACATATATATTCAGTTCTTACACATATATATTCCGTTCTTACGCATATATATTCAGTTCTTACACATATATAATCAGTTCTTACACATATATATTCAGTTCTTATACATATATATTCAGTTCTTACACATATATATTCTGTTCTTACGCATATATATTCAGTTCTTACACATATATATTCTGTTCTTACGCATATATATTCAGTTTACACATATATATTCAGTTCTTACACATATATATTCAGTTCTTACGCATATATATTCCGTTCTTAAGCATATAAATTCAGTTCTTACGGATATATATTCAGTTCTTACGCATATATATTCAGTTCTTACGCATATATATTCAGTTCTTACACATATACATTCAGTTCTTACACATATATATTCCGTTCTTACGCATATATATTCAATTTTTACACATATATATGCAGTTCTTACACAAATATATTCAGTTCTTACACATATATATTCAGTTTTTACGCATATATTCGGTTCTTACACATATATTCAGTTCTTACGCATATAAGTCCAGTTCTTACACATATATTCAGATCTTACACATATATATTCAGTTCTTACGCATATATATTCAGTTCTTACACATATATATCTAGCTCTTACACATATATATTCAGTTCTTACACATATATATTCCGTTCTAAGACATATATATTCAATTCTTACACATATATATTCAGTTCTTACACATATATATTCAGTTCTTACACATATATATGCAGTTCTTACACAAATATATTCAGTTCTTACACATATATATTCAGTTCTTACGCATCTATTCAGTTCTTACGCATATATTCAGTTCTTACGCGTATATATTCAATTCTTACGCATATATGTTCAGTACTTACACATATATTCCGATCTTACGCATATATATTCAGTTCTTACGCATATATATTCAGTTCTTACACATATATATTCAGCTCTTACACATATATATTCAGTTCTTACACATATATATTCAGTTCTTACACTTATATATTCAGTTCCTACACATATATATTCCGTTCTTACGCATATATATTCCGTTCTAACACATATATATTCAGTTCTTACACATATATATTCAGTTCTTACACATATATATTCCGTTCTTACACATATATATTCAGTTCTTATACATATATATTCAGTTCTTACTCATATATATTCAGTTCTTACGCATATATATTCAGTTCTTACACATATATATGCAGTTCTTACACATATATATTCAGTTCTTACACATATATATTCAGTTCTTATACATATATATTCAGTTCTTACACATACATATTCCGTTCTTACGCATATATATTCAGTTCTTACACATATATATGCAGTTCTTACACAAATATATTCAGTTCTTACACATATATATTCAGTTTTTACGCATATATTCAGTTCTTACACATATATTCCGAACTTACGCATATATATTCAGTTCTTACGCATATATATTCAGTTCTGACACATATATATTCAGCTCTTACACATATATATTCAGTTTTTACACATATATATTCAGTTCTTACACATATATATTCAGTTCTAACACATATATATTCAGTTCTTACACATATATATTCAGTTTTTACACATATATATTCCGTTCTTACGCATATATATTCAGTTCTTACACATATATATTCCGGTCTAACACATATATATTCAGTTCTTACACATATATATTCCGTTCTTACGCATATATATTCAGTTCTTACGCATATATATTCAGTTCTTACACATATATATTCAGTTCTTACGCATATATATTCAGTTCTTACGCATATATATTTAGTTCTTACGCATATATATTCAGTTCTTACACATATATATTCAGTTCTTACACATATATATTCCGTTCTCACGCATATATATTCAATTCTTACACATATATATGCAGTTCTTACACAAATATATTCAGTTCTTACACATATATATTCAGTTTTTACGCATATATTCAGTTCTTACACATATATTCAGTTCTTACGCATATATATTCAATTCTTACGCATATATGTCCAGTTCTTACACATATATTCCGATCTTACGCATATATATTCAGTTCTTACGCATATATATTCAGTTCTTACACATATATATTTAGCTCTTACACATATATATTCAGTTCTTACACATATATATTCAGTTCTTACACATATATATTCCGTTCTTACGCATATATATTCAATTCTTACCCATATATATGCAGTTCTTACACAAATATATTCAGTTTTTACGCATATATTCAGTTCTTACACATATATTCCGAACTGACGCATTTATATTCAGTTCTTAAACATATATATTGAGTTCTTACACATATATATTCAGCTCTTACACATATATATTGAGTTCTTATTCATATATATTCAGTTCTTACACATATATATTCAGTTCGTACACATATATATTCAGTCCAAACACATATATATTCAGTTCTTACACATATATATTCAGTTCTTACACATATATATTCCGTTCTTACGCATATATATTCAGTTCTTACACATATATATTCCGTTCTAACACATATATATTCAGTTCTTACACATATATATTCCGTTCTTACGCATATATATTCAGTTTTTACACATATATATGCAGTTCTTACACAAATATATTCAGTTCTTACACATATATATTCAGTTCTTACACATATATATGCAGTTCTTACACAATATATTCAGTTCTTACACATATATATTCAGTTCTTACGCATATATTCAGTTCTTACGCATATATTCAGTTCTTACGCATATATATTCAATTCTTACGCATATATGTTCTGTTCTTACACATATATTCCGATCTTACGCATATATATTCAGTTCTTACGCATATATATTCAGTTCTTACACATGTATATTCAGCTCTTACACATATATATTCAGTTCTTACACATATATATTCAGTTCTTACACATATATATTCCGTTCTAACACATATATATTCAGTTCTTACACATATATATTCAGTTCTTACGCATATATATTCCGTTCTTAATGATATAAATTCAGTTCTTACGGATATATATTCAGTTCTTACGCATATATATTGAGTTCTTACGCATATTCAGTTCTTACACATATACATTCAGTTCTTACACATATATATTCAGTTCTTATACATATATATTCAGTTCTTACACATATATATTCTGTTCTTACGCATATATATTCAGTTCTTACACATATATATTCAGTTCTTACACATATATTCCGAACTTACGCATATATATTCAGTTCTTACGCATATATATTGAGTTCTTACACATATATATTCAGATCTTACACATATATATTGAGTTCTTATTCATATATATTCCGTTCTTACGCATATATATTCCGTTCTTACGCATATATATTCCGTTCTTACACATATATATTCAGTTCTTACGCATATATATTCAATTGTTACGCATATATGTCCAGTTCTTACACATATATTCCGATCTTACGCATATATATTCAGTTCTTATACATATATATTCAGTTTTTACGCATATATTCAGTTCTTACGCATATATATTCAATTCTTACGCATAAATGTTCAGTTCTTACACATATATTCCTATCTTACGCATATATATTCAGTTCTTACGCATATATATTCAGTTCTTACACATGTATATTCAGCTCTTACACATATATATTCAGTTCTTACACATATATATTCCGTTCTAACAAATATATATTCAGTTCTTACACATATATATTCAGTTCTTACACATATATATTCCGTTCTTACGCATATATATTCAGTTCTTACACATATATATTCAGTTCTTACACATATATATTCAGTTCTTACACATATATATTCCGTTCTAACAAATATATATTCAGTTCTTACACATATATATTCAGTTCTTACACATATATATTCCGTTCTTACGCATATATATTCAATCTTACGCATATATTCAGTTCTTACGCATATATTCAGTTCTTACACATATATATTCAGTTCTTACACATATATATTCAGTTCTTATACATATATATTCAGTTCTTACACATATATATTCTGTTCTTACGCATATATATTCAGTTCTTACACATATATATTCAGTTCTTACACATATATATTCAGTTATTACGCATATATATTCCGTTCTTAAGCATATAAATTCAGTTCTTACGGATATATATTCAGTTCTTACGCATATATATTCAGTTCTTACGCATATATATTCAGTTCTTACACATATACATTCAGTTCTTACACATATATATTCCGTTCTTACGCATATATATTCAATTCTTACACATATATATGCAGTTCTTACACAAATATATTCAGATCTTACACATATATATTCAGTTTTTACGCATATATTCATTTCTTACACATATATTCAGTTCTTACGCATATATGTCCAGTTCTTACACATATATTCCGATATTACGCATATATATTCAGTTCTTACGCATATATATTCAGTTCTTACACATATATATCTAGCTCTTACACATATATATTTAGTTCTTACACATATATATTCCGTTCTAAGACATATATATTCAATTCTTACACATATATATTCAGTTCTTACACTTATATATTCAGTTCTTACACATATATATGCAGTTCTTACACAAATATATTCAGTTCTTACACATATATATTCAGTTCTTATACATATATATTCAGTTCTTACACATATATATTCAGTTCTTACGCATATATATTCAGTTCTTACACATATATATGCAGTTCTTACACATATATATTCAGTTCTCACACATATATATTCAGTTCTTATACATATATATTCAGTTCTTACACATATATATTCCGTTCTTACACAAATATATTCAGTTCTTACACATATATATTCAGTTCTTACGCATATATTCAGTTCTTATGCATATATTCAGTTCTTACGCATATATATTCAATTCTTACGCATATATGTTCAGTTCTTACACATATATTCCGATCTTACGCATATATATTCAGTTCTTACGCATATATATTCAGTTCTTACACATGTATATTCAGCTCTTACACATATATATTCAGTTCTTACACATATAGATTCAGTTCTTACACATATATATTCCGTTCTAACACATATATATTCCGTTCTTACACATATATATTCAGTTCTTACACATATATATTCCGTTCTTACGCATATATATTCAGTTCTTACACATATATAATCAGTTCTTACACATATATATTCAGTTCTTATACATATATATTCAGTTCTTACACATATATATTCTGTTCTTACGCATATATATTCAGTTCTTACACATATATATTCTGTTCTTACGCATATATATTCAGTTATTACACATATATATTCAGTTCTTACACATATATATTCAGTTCTTACGCATATATATTCCGTTCTTAAGCATATAAATTCAGTTCTTACGGATATATATTCAGTTCTTACGCATATATATTCAGTTCTTACGCATATATATTCAGTTCTTACACATATACATTCAGTTCTTACACATATATATTCCGTTCTTACGCATATATATTCAATTTTTACACATATATATGCAGTTCTTACACAAATATATTCAGTTCTTACACATATATATTCAGTTTTTACGCATATATTCGGTTCTTACACATATATTCAGTTCTTACGCATATAAGTCCAGTTCTTACACATATATTCAGATCTTACGCATATATATTCAGTTCTTACGCATATATATTCAGTTCTTACACATATATATCTAGCTCTTACACATATATATTCAGTTCTTACACATATATATTCCGTTCTAAGACATATATATTCAATTCTTACACATATATATTCAGTTCTTACACATATATATTCAGTTCTTACACATATATATGCAGTTCTTACACAAATATATTCAGTTCTTACACATATATATTCAGTTCTTACGCATATATTCAGTTCTTACGCATATATTCAGTTCTTACGCGTATATATTCAATTCTTACGCATATATGTTCAGTACTTACACATATATTCCGATCTTACGCATATATATTCAGTTCTTACGCATATATATTCAGTTCTTACACATATATATTCAGCTCTTACACATATATATTCAGTTCTTACACATATATATTCAGTTCTTACACGTATATATTCAGTTCCTACACATATATATTCCGTTCTTACGCATATATATTCCGTTCTAACACATATATATTCAGTTCTTACACATATATATTCAGTTCTTACACATATATATTCCGTTCTTACACATATATATTCAGTTCTTATACATATATATTCAGTTCTTACTCATATATATTCAGTTCTTACGCATATATATTCAGTTCTTACACATATATATGCAGTTCTTACACATATATATTCAGTTCTTACACATATATATTCAGTTCTTATACATATATATTCAGTTCTTACACATACATATTCCGTTCTTACGCATATATATTCAGTTCTTACACATATATATGCAGTTCTTACACAAATATATTCAGTTCTTACACATATATATTCAGTTTTTACGCATATATTCAGTTCTTACACATATATTCCGAACTTACGCATATATATTCAGTTCTTACGCATATATATTCAGTTCTGACACATATATATTCAGCTCTTACACATATATATTCAGTTTTTACACATATATATTCAGTTCTTACACATATATATTCAGTTCTAACACATATATATTCAGTTCTTACACATATATATTCAGTTTTTACACATATATATTCCGTTCTTACGCATATATATTCAGTTCTTACACATATATATTCCGGTCTAACACATATATATTCAGTTCTTACACATATATATTCCGTTCTTACGCATATATATTCAGTTCTTACGCATATATATTCAGTTCTTACACATATATATTCAGTTCTTACGCATATATATTCAGTTCTTACGCATATATATTTAGTTCTTACGCATATATATTCAGTTCTTACACATATATATTCAGTTCTTACACATATATATTCCGTTCTCACGCATATATATTCAATTCTTACACATATATATGCAGTTCTTACACAAATATATTCAGTTCTTACACATATATATTCAGTTTTTACGCATATATTCAGTTCTTACACATATATTCAGTTCTTACGCATATATATTCAATTCTTACGCATATATGTCCAGTTCTTACACATATATTCCGATCTTACGCATATATATTCAGTTCTTACGCATATATATTCAGTTCTTTCACATATATATTTAGCTCTTACACATATATATTCAGTTCTTACACATATATATTCAGTTCTTACACATATATATTCCGTTCTTACGCATATATATTCAATTCTTACCCATATATATGCAGTTCTTACACAAATATATTCAGTTTTTACGCATATATTCAGTTCTTACACATATATTCCGAACTGACGTTCTTTACGCATATATATTCAATTCTTACCCATATATATGCAGTTCTTACACAAATATATTCAGTTTTTACGCATATATTCAGTTCTTACACATATATTCCGAACTGACGCATTTATATTTCAGTTCTTAAGCATATATATTGAGTTTCTTACACATATATATTCAGCTCTTACACATATATATTGAGTTCTTATTCATATATATTCAGTTCTTACACATATATATTCAGTTTCGTACACATATATATTCAGTCCAAACACATATATATTCAGTTTCTTACACATATATATTCAGTTTCTTACACATATATATTCCGTTCTTACGCATATATATTCAGTTCTTACACATATATATTCCGTTCTAACACATATATATTCAGTTTCTTACACAATATATATTCCGTTCTTACGCATATATATTCCAGTTTTTACACATATATTATGCAGTTCTTACACAAATATATTCAGTTCTTACACATATATATTCAGTTCTTACACATATATATGCAGTTCTTACACAAATATATTCAGTTCTTACACATATATATTCAGTTCTTACGCATATATTCAGTTCTGACGCATATATTTCAGTTTTTACGCATATATATTCAATTCTTACGCATATATGTTTCTGTTCTTACACATATATCCGATCTTACGCATATATATTCAGTTCTTACAACATGTATATTCAGCTCTTACACATATATATTCAGTTCTTACACATATATATTCAGTTCTTACACATGTATATTCAGCTCTTACACATATATATTCAGTTCTTACACATATATATTCAGTTCTTACACATATAGTATTCCGTTCTAACACATATATATTCAGTTCTTACACAAATATATTCAGGTTTCTTACGCATATATATTCCGTTTCTTAAGCATATAAATTCAGTTCTTACGGATATATATTCAGTTTCTTACGCATATATATTGAGTTTCTTACGCATATTCAGTTCTTTACACATTTACATTCAGGTTTCTTACACATATATATTCAGTTCTTACGCATATATTCAGTTCTTACGCATATATCAGTTCCTTACGCATATATATTCAATTCATACGCATAAATGTTCAGTTCGTTACACATATATTCCGATCTTACGCATATATATTCAGTTCTTACGCATATATATTCAGTTCTTACACATGTATATTGAGCTCTTACACATATATATTCAGTTTCTTACACATTATATTCAGTTTCTTACACATAATATATTCCGTTTCTGACACATATATATTCAGTTTCTTACACATATATATTCAGTTCTTACACATATATATTCCGTTTCTTACGCATATATATTCAGTTCTTTACACATATATATTCAGTTCTTACACATATATATTTCAGTTCTTATACATATATATTCAGTTTTTTACACATATTATTCCAGGTCTGTTACACATATACATTCAAGTTCCTAACGCATATATATTTCCGTTCTTAAGGCATATAAATTCAGTCCTACGGATATATATATTCAGTTATTACGCCATATAGATTTCAGTTCTTACGCATATTTATTCAGTTTTTCTTACAAATATACATTCAATTCTTACACATATATATTCCGTTTCGTACGGCATTATATTCAGGTTCTTACACATATATTCAGTTCTTACGCATATATGTCCAGTTCTTACACATATATTCCGATCTTACGCATATATATTCAGTTCTTACGCATATATATTCAGTTCTTACACAAATATATTCAGTTTCTTACGCATATTTGTCCAGTTCTTACACATATATTCCGATCTTACGCATATATATTCAGTTTCTTACGCATTATATATTCAGCTCTTACACATATATATTCAGTTCTTACACATATATATTCCGTTCTAAGACATATATATTCAGTTTCTTACACATATATATTCAGTTCTTAACACATATTATATTCAGTTCTTACACATATAATATTGCAGTTCTTACACAAATATATTCAGTTTCTTACACATATATATTCAGTTCTTACGCATATATTGAGGTTCTTACGCATATATTCAGTTTCTTACGCGTATATATTCAATTCTTACGCATATATGTTCAGTACTTACACATATATTCCGATCTTACGCATATTATATTCAGTTCTTACGCATACCCCTATATTTCAGTTCTTACACATTACATATTTCAGCTCTTACACATATTATATTCAGTTCTTACACATATATATTCAGTTCTTACACGTATATATTCAGTTCTTTACACATATATATTCCGTTCTTACGCATATATATTCCGTTCTAATACATATATATTCAGTTCTTACACATATATATTCAGGTTCTTACACATATATATTCCGTTCTTACACATATTATATTCAGTTCTTATACATATATATTTCAGTTCTTACACATTATAATTCAGTTCTTACGCATATATATTCCAGTTTTCTTACACATATATATGCAGTTCTTACACATAACATATTCAGTTCTTACACATATATATTCAGTTTCTTATACATAATATATTCAGTTCTTACACCATATATATTCCGTTCTTACACATATATATTCAGTTTCTTACACATATATATGATGTTCTTACACAAATATATTCAGGTTTCTTACACATATATATTCAGTTTTTACGCATATAATTCAATTCTTACACATATATCCGAACTTACGCATATATATTCAGTTTCTTACGCATATATATTCAGTTTATTACACATTATATTTCAGCACTTACACATATAAATTCAGTTCTTACACATATATATTCAGTTCTTACACATATAATTCAGTTTCTAACACATATATATTCAGTTCTTACACAATATATATTGCAGTTCTTACACAGTATATATTCAGTTTCTTATACAATATATTCAGTTCTTACACATATATATTCAGTTCTTACAACATATACATTCAGTTCTTACGGCATATATATTCCGTTCTTTAGCATATAAATATTCAGTTCCTACGGATATATATTCAGTTATTACGCATATATATTCAGTTCTTACGCAATATATATTCAGTTTTTTACACATTATACATTCAAATTCTTACACATATAATTCCTTTTTTAAGCATATTTTCAGTTTCTTACACATATATTCAGTTATTACGCATATATGTTCCCAGTTCTTACACATATATTCCGATCCTTACGCATATATATTCAGTTCTTACGCATAATATATTCAGTTTCTTACACATATATATATAGCTCTTTACACTTATATATTCAGTTCTTACACATATATATTTCAGTTCTTACACATATATATTCAGTTCTTACACATATATATTGCCAGTTCTTACACAAATATATTCAGTTCTTACCACATATATATTCAGGTTCTTACGCATATATTCAGTTCTTTACGCAATATATTCCAGTTTCTTACCGCGTATATATTTCAATTTCTTACGCAGATATGTTCAGTTACTTTTACACATATATTTCCGATCTTACGCATATATATTTCAGTTCTTACGCATATATATTTAGTTTCTAACACATAATATATTCAGGCTCTTACACATATATATTCAGTTCTTACACATATATATTCAGTTCTTACACGTATATATATCAGGTTCTTACACATATATATTCAGTTCTTACGCATATATATTCAGTTCTTACACATATACATTCAATTCTTACACATATATATTCCGTTCTTACGCAATATATTCAGTTCTTACAACATATATTCAGTTCTTACGCATATATGTCCAGTTCTTACACATATATTCCGATCTTACGCATATATATTCAGTTTCTTACGCATAATATATTCCAGTTCTTACACATATATATATAGCTCTTACACATATATATTCCTGTTCTTACACATATATTATATTCCGGTTCTAAGACATATATATTCAATTCTTGCCACATATATATTCAGTTTCTTACACATATATATTCAGTTCTTACACCATATAATATGCAGTTTCTTTACACAAATATATTCAGTTCTTACACATATATATTCAGTTCTTACGCATATATTTCAGTTCTTACGCATATATTTTCAGTTTCTTACGCGTATATATTTCAATTCTTACGCATATATGTTCAGTACTTACACATATATTCCGTTCTTACACATATATATTCAGTTTCTTTATACATATATAATTCAGTTCTTACACATATATATTCAGTTTCTTACGCATATATATTTCAGTTCTTACACATATATATGCAGTTCTTACACATACATATTCAGTTCTTACACATATATATTCAGTTCTTATACATATATATTTCAGTTCTTACACATATATATTCCGTTCTTACACATATATATTCAGTTCTTACACAATATATATGCAGTTTCTTACACAAATATATTCAGTTCTTAACACATATATATTTCAGTTTTTTTACGCATATTATTTCCAGTTCTTACACATATATTCCCGAACTTACCGCATATATATTCAGTTCTTACGCATATATATTCAGTTATTACACATATATATTTCAGCAACTTACACATATATATTCAGTTCTTACACATATATATTCAGTTTCTTACACATATATATTCAGTTCTAACACATATATATTCAGTTTCTTACACATATATATTATTCAGTTCTTACACATATATATTCAGTTCTTATACATATATATTCAGTTTCTTACACATATATATTCAGTTCTTACACATATACATTCAGTTCTTACGCATATATTATTCCGTTCTTAAGCATATAAATTCAGTTCCTACGGATATATATTCAGTTATTACGCATATATATTCAGTTCTTACGCCATATATATTCAGTTCTTACACATATACATTCAATTCTTTACAACATATATATTCCTTTTTTTAAGCATATATTCAGTTCTTACACATATATTTCAGTTATTACGCATATATGTCCAGTTTCTTACACATATATTCCCGATCTTTACGCATATATATTCAGTTCTTACGCATATATATTCAGTTCTTACACATATTATATATAGCTCCTTACACTTATATATTCCAGTTCTTACACATATAATATTCAGTTTCTTACACATATATATTCAGTTCATTACACATATATATGGCAAGTTCTTACACCAAATATATTCAGTTCCTTACACATATATATTCAGTTCCTTACGCATATATTCAGTTCTTACGCATATATTCAGTTTCTTACGCGTATATATTCAATTCTTACGCATATATGTTTCAGTACTTACACATATATTCCGATCTTACGCATATATATTCAGTTCTTACGCATATATATTTTAGTTTTCTAACACATATATATTCAGCTCTTACACATATATATTCAGTTCTTACACAATATATATTCAGTTCTTACACGTATATATTCCAGTTCTTACACATATATATTCAGTTCTTACGCATATATATTTCAGGTTCATACACATATACATTCAATTCTTACACATATATATTCCGTTCTTTACGCATATATTCAGTTTCTTACACCATATATTCAGTTCTTACGCATATATGTCCAGTTCTTACACCATATATTCCGATCTTACGCATATATATTTCAGTTCTTACGCATATATATTCAGTTCCTTACACATATATATATAGCTCTTTACACATATATATTCTGTTTCTTACACATATATATTCCCGTTCTAAGACATAATATATTCAATTCTTGCACATATATATTCAGTTCTTACACATATATATTTCAGTTCTTACACATATATATTGCAGTTCTTACACAAATATATTCAGTTCTTACACATATATATTCAGTTCTTACGCAATATATTCAGTTCTTACGCATATATTCAGTTTCATTACGCGTATATAATTCAATTCTTACGCATATATGTTTCAGTACTTACAACATATATTCCGATCTTACGCATATATATTCAATTCTTACGCATATTTATTTAGTTCTAAACACATATATATTCAGCTCTTACACATATATATTCAGTACTTACACATATATATTCAGTTCTTACACGTATATATTCAGTTTCTTACACATATATATTTCCGTTCTTACGCATATATATTCCGTTCTAACACATATATATTCAGTTTCTTACACATATATATTCAGTTCTTACACATATATATTCCGTTTCCTTACACATATATATTCCGTTCTTATACATATTATATTCAGTTCTTACACATATATATTCAGTTTCTTACGCATATATATTTAGTTCTTACACATATATATGCAGTAACTTACACATACATATTCAGTTCTTACACATATATATTCAGTTCTTATACATATATATTCAGTTCTTTACACATTATATATTCCGTTCTTACGGCCATATATATTCAGTTTCTTACATGCAGTTTCTTACACAAATATATTCAGTTCTTACACATATATATTCAGTTTTTTACGCATATATTCAGTTTCTTAAACATATAGTTCCGAACTTACGCATATATATTCAGTTCTTACGCATATATATTCAGTTCTTACACATATATATTCAGCTCTTACACATATATATTCAGTTCTTTTACATATATATTTCAGTTCTTAACACCTATTATATTCAGTTCTAACACATATATATTCAGTTCTTACACATATATATTCAGTTCTTACACATATATATTCCGTTTCTTACGCATATATATTCAGTTCTTACACATATATATTCCGTTTCTAACACATATATATTCAGTTCTTACACATATATATTCAGTTCTTACAACATTATATTTTCCGTTCTTACGCATATATATTCAGTTCTTACACATATTATATTCAGTTTTTTACGCATATATATTCCAGTTTCTTACGCATATATATTTAGTTCTTACGCATATATATTCAGTTCTTACACATATATATTAGTTCTTACACATATATATTCCGTTCTTACGCAATATATATTTAATTCTTACACATATATATGCATTTCTTAACACAAATATATTTCAGTTCTTGCACATATATATTCAGTGTTTACGCATATTATTCAGTTCTTACGCATATATATTCCGATCTTACGCATATATATTCAGTTTCTTACGCATATATATTCCAGTCTTACACATATATATTTAGCTCTTACACATATATATTCAGTTATTACACATATATATTCAGTTCTTACACATATATATTCCGTTTCTAACACATAAATATTCAGTTATTACACACATATATTCAGTTCTTACACCATATATATTCCGTTCTTACGCATAATATATTCAGTTCTTACACATATATATTTTGTTCTTACGCATTATATATTCAGTTCTTAACACATATATATTCAGTTCTTACACATATATATTCAGTCTTACTCATATATATTCCGTTCTTAAGCATATAAATTCAGTTCTTACGGATATATATTCAGTTCTTAACGCATATATATTCAGTTTCTTACGCATATATATTCAGTTCTTAAACATATATATTCAGTTCTTACACATATATATCTAGCTCTTACACATATATATTCAGTTCTTACACATATTTATTCCGTTCTAAGACATATATATTCAATTCTTACACATTATATTTCAGTTCTTACACTTATATATTCAGTTTCTTACACATATATAAGCAGTTCTTACACAAATATATTCAGTTCTTACACATATATAATTCAGTTCTTACGCATATATTTCAGTTCTTACGCATATATTCCGATCTTACGCATATATGTTTAAGTTCTTACGCATATATATTGTGTTCTTACACATATATATTCCAGCTATTACACGTATATAATTCAGTTCTTACACATATTATTTCCGTTCTTACGCATATATATTCCGTTCTAAACACATATATATTCAGTTCTTACACATATATATCAGTTCTAACACGATATATTCCAGTTTCTTAACGCATATATGGTCCAGTTCTTACACATATATTCCGATCTTAAGCATATATTATTTCAGTTCTTAAACCATATATATTCAGTTTCTTACACATATATATCTAGCTCTTACACATATATATTCAGTTCTTACACATATATATTCAGCTCTTACACATATATATTCAGTTCTTTACACATATATATTCAGTTCTTACACGTTATATTCAGTTTCTTACACAATATATATTTCGTTCTTACGCATATATATTCCGTTCTAACACATTATATATTACAGTTCTTACCCATATATATTCCAAGTTCTTACACATATATATTCCCGTTCTTACACATATATATTCCAGTTCTCTTATTACATTATATATTCAGTTCTTACACATAATATATTCAGTTTTCTTACGCATATATATTTCAGTTCTTACACATATATATGCAGTTCTTACACATACATATTCAGTTCTTACACATTATATATTCAGTTCTTATACATATATATTTCAGTTCTTACACATATATATTCCGTTCTTACGCATATATATTCAGTTCTTACACATATAATATGCAGTTCTTACACAAAATATATTCAGTTCTTACACATATATATTCAGTTTTTTACGCATATATTCAGTTCTTACACATATATTCCGAACTTACGCATATATATTTCAGTTCTTACCACATATATATTTCAGCTCTTTACACATATATTTTCAGTTCTTTTACATATATATTCAGTTCTTACACCTATATATTCAGTTCTTACACATATATATTCAGTTCTTACACATATATATTCCGTTCTTAAGCATATATATTCAGTTCTTTACACATATATATTTCCGTTCTAAACACATATATATTTAGTTCTTACACATATATATTCAGTTTCTTACACATATATATTCCGTTCTTACGCATATATATTCAGTTCTTACACATATATATTCAGTTTCTTACGCAATATATATTCAGTTCTTTACGCATATAAATTTAGTTCTTACGCAATATATATTCAGTTCTTACACATATATATTTAGTTCTTACACATATATATTCCGTTCTTACGCATATATATTCAATTCTTACACATATATATGCAGTTTCTTACACAAATATATTCAGTTCTTACACATATTAATTCAGGTGTTTACGCATATAATTCAGTTCTTACACATATATTCCGATCTTACGCATATATATTCAGTTCTTACGCATATATATTCAGTTCTTACACATATATATTTAGCTCTTACACATATATATTCAGTTATTACACATATATATTCAGTTCTTACAACATATATATTCCGTTTCTAACACATAAATATTCAGTTATTACACATATATATTCAGTTACCTACACATATATATTCCGTTCTTACGGATATATATTTCAGTTCTTACACATATATATTCTGTTCTTACGCATATTAATTCAGTTCTTCCACATATATATTCAGTTCTTACACATATATATTCAGTTCTTACGCATATATATTCCGTTCTTAAAGCATATAAATTCAGTTCTTACGGATATATATTTCAGTTCTTACGCATATATATTCAGTTTCTTACGCATATATATTCAGTTCTTACACCATATACCATTCAGTTCTTACACATATATATTCCGTTCTTACGCCTATATATTCAATTCTTACACATATATATGCAGTTCTTACACAAAATATATTCAGTTTCTTAACACATATACATTCAGTTCTTACACATATATATTCCGTTCTTACGCCTCTATATTCAATTCTTACACATATATATGCAGTTCTTACACAAATATATTCAGTTCTTACACATATATATTCAGTTTTTACGCATATATTCAGTTCTTACACATTATTATCAGTTCTTACGCATATATTCCGATCTTACGCATATATATTAAGTTCTTACGCATATATATTGTGTTCTTACACATATATATTCAGCTATTACACATATATATTCAGTTCTTATACATATATATTCAGTTCTTACACGTATATATTCAGTTTCTTACACATAATATTCCGTTCTTACGCATATATATTCCGTTTCTAAACACATATATATTCAGTTTCTTACACATATATATTCAGTTCTGACACATATATATTCCGTACTTACACATATATATTCAGTTCTTATACATATATTATTCAGTTCTTACATATAGTATATTCAGTTCTTACGCATATAATATTCAGTTCTTACACATATATATTCAGTTCTTACAAATATATATTCAGTTTCTTATACATATATATTTCAGTTCTTACACATATATATTTCCGTTCTTACGCATATATATTCAGTTTCTTACACATATATATGCAGTTCTTACACTAATATATTCAGTTCTTACACATATATATTTAGTTTTTACGCATATATTCAATTCTTACCACATATATTCCGAACTTACGCAATATATATTTCAGTTCTTACGCATATATATTCTGTTCTTACACATATATATTCAAGCTCTTACACATATATATTCAGTTCTTACACATATATATTCAGTTTCTTACAAATATATATATTCAGTTCTAACACATATATATTCAATTCTTACACATATATATTCAGTTCTTAGACATATATTATTCCGTTCTTAAGCATATATTATTCAGTTCTTACACATATATATTCCGTTCTAAAAACATATATTATTCCCGTTCTTACGCATATATATTCAGTTCTTACACATATATATTCAGTTCTTACACATATATATTCCGTTCTTACGCATATATATTCAATTCTTACAACATATATATGCAGTTCTTACACAAATATATTCAGTTCTTACAACATATATATTCAGTTTTTACGCATATATTCAGTTCTTACACATATATTCAGTACTTACGCATATATATTCAATTATTACGCATATAATGTCCAGTTCTTACACATATATTCCGATCTTACGCATATATATTCAGTTCTTACGCATATATAATTCAGTTCTTACACATATATATTTAGCTCTTACACATATATATTCAGTTCT
>JAWPHD010021217.1:0-28977 GCA_037043455.1 Cyrtodaria siliqua | reverse complement strand
GAACGTGACAATGACATGCACAACTAGGCTTTGGTGCTGATCATCCCCTGCAAAGTTTCATTGATATCTGGCGAGGGGGTTTCAGGAGAAGTAGATCAGACAAATGTTTGTGTATTAAAACCTTTAAAGGGCTATACCTCGCCAAAATCATTCAACTGGAACACGGTGACTATGTACAAACTGGGCCTTGTACTGAACATCCTTGCAAAGTTTCAATGAAATCCGGCCAAATGAAGACCCTTTCATCTTAATGAGTCAAAGATATAGCATATTTCAGAAAATCAAGGGCCATGCCTCCAATGTAAAAGTGTCCAATCTGGATGGTTTTCGAACTCGTTCAAGCTTTCATTGATATTAACATCTGGTGAAGTTTCTAAAAGATCGGATGAAAGATGAAGGCAATATCGTCTTGAGGCAAAATATAGGATTTTTTAAACTAAATCAAGGGCCATAACTCCACTGTTATTGGTCCGATCTGGCTGGTTTTCGAACTTGACCGAGCTTTCATTGAATATGAACAATCTCGTAAAGTTTCCTAAAGAACGCATGAAAAATGAAGGCCCTATATCATTTATAACTAAATCAAGGGCCATAACTCATATGTGTAACTGGTCCGATCTGGCTGGTTTTCGAAATTGTCTGAGCTGTCATTGATATAAACAATCAGGTGAAGTTTTGTAAAGATCAGATGAAAGATGAAGGCCCTATCAAATTAACGAGGCAAAATATAGCATTTTTAACTAAATCAAGGGCATAACTACGCTGTTACTGGTCCGAATCTTTCTGGGTCTTCGAAACTGTCCTGAGCTTTATTATTATATAAACAAGATCTGGTAACGTTTTGTAAAGATCAGATGAAAGATGAAGGCCCTTTCATCTTAACGAGGCAGAAAAATAGCATTTTAAACTAAATCAACGGCCATAACTCCCGTTAATGGTCCGATCTAGCTGGTCGTCAAATTTGTCTGAGCTTTCATTTATATAAACAATCTGGTAATGTTTTGGTAAAGATTGGATGAATGATGAAGGCCCTATTGTTTAATGAGGCAAAATATAGCATTTTTAACTAAATCAAGGGCAATAACTCCGCTGTTAATGGCCCGATCTAGCTGGTTATCAAACTTGTCCGAGTTTTCATTGATATTAACAATCTGTGCAAGTTTGGTAAAGATCAAATAATAAATGAAGGTGCTAGAGTGTTCCCGAGGCTTATATGGCATTTTTCAGCAAAACAAGGGCTATAACTCGGGTGAAATTATTTCAATCTAGCCGGTTTTCGAACTTGTTCGAGCTTTCATTGATATAAAGACACTGGTAAAGTTAAGTAAAGGTCCGATTAATATTGAAGGCCCTAGAGTGTTCACAAGGCAGAAAATAGCATTTTCAGAAAAAACAAGGGCAATAACTCCGGTGTTACTGATCGGATTTAGCTGGTTTTCAAAATTAATTGAGCTTTCATTGATATTAACAATCTGTGCAAGTTTGGTTAAAGATCAAATAATAAATGAATGTGCTAGCGTGTTCACAAGGCAGAAAATGGCATTTTTCAGAAAAAACAAGGGCCATAACTCTGGTGTTACTTACCCAATATAGCTGATTTTTAAACTTGTCCAAGCTGTCATTGGTATTAACAATCTGTGCAAGTTTGGTAACGATCAAATAATAAATGAAGGTGTTAGAGCGTTCACAAGGCAGAAAATATCAATTTTCAGAAGAAACAAGGGCCATAACTCCGGTGTTACTCATCTTATTTGGCTGCTTTTCAAACTTGTCCGAGCTTTCATCGATATTAACAATCTGTGCAAGTTTGGTAAAGATCAAATAATAAATGAAGGTGCTAGAGTGTTCACAAGGCTTAATATGGCATTTTTCAGCAAACCAAGGGCCATAACTCTGGTGAAATTTATCCGATCCTGGTTTTCAAACTTGTCCGAGCTTTCATTGATATAAAGACACTGGCAAAGTTTCGTAAAGATTCAATTAATAATGAAGGCCCTAGAGTGTTTCACAAGGCAAAAATTAACAGACGGACGACGGACGGACGACGGACAACTCGCCATCCCATAAGCTCTGCTGGCCTTCGGCCAGTAGAGCTAAAAATCTGTCATGAAATGGGTAAAAGTAAAATTTCTCAACAAGAACACAATTTGGGCAGCTTTTCATTATAACAATACTGTGTGTAAATTTAGTTTTAATAGACCAAAATCCTTTATATGCTATTTGAGGTTTCTTTTCTGGAAACTCCACATTTCACTTTTCACAAGTTTACCTGCATATTCTCGCAATTTACAGGTTTATATACAAAATCCTTCTATTAGTAACTGGAGCAAAAACTTAATGACCAAATAAATCCGAAAATTGCATTTTATTATATAAATGTGGTTTCCAAAATTTTCATCTGATCAGCTGAAGTGCTCTCAAAAGCTATTGAGGGGAAACCAATTTTTTTAACTATCTTTCAAGGACAATTAAAAGCATCATTAAGCAGAAAAATATTGTGCCAACAGACAGACGGATGGGGAGGGGTGTGGTAAGGGTTGGTGGGAGGGGTGGGAGAGTGGGGGAAGGGTTGGTGGGAGGGGTGGGAGAGTGGAGGAAGGGTTGGTGGGAGGGGTGGGAGAGTGGGGGAAGGGAATAAAAGTGATTTGAATAATGAGTATTGATAGTAATCCTCAAATACTCATTTTTGCCTTGAATCTTTGCACTGTATTTGCCACTAGCAAGCTTGCAAGCCATATTGGTCATATATGGCCTAATAAACAGAACAAACTGCAATCTTGATATGCGAATATTAGCAAAAATAAATCCCTCGCAAATACCGGATCTACAATAATATTGTGTTGTAAATTCTAAGTCAAACAAGTGGCAACAACTCTGTAATAAATTTGGTAATCAACAATGTGTGATGTACAGGGACAGGAGTTATGTGTAAATGAAGTTTGGGAACAATCAATTGATACTGTTCGAGAAATAAAATGAGTTACAGGATTAACACAACAGGACGAGACATTACGCGACACTTTGTGAAGTGGGGGTATTTTTGTGAAACGGGAATATAACATAGTTTGAAAAATGAAGTACATACAGTTCCCGAGAAAAAGACCAACATGCAAAACTCACATATAAAAAATAATAAAGTATCTGCCCTTTGCAAAACTTGAATGTAAAAATGAATAAGTGATCTACCCTTTGCATGGAGGTCACATCCACAGTTCCTATGTCATGTTGCAATTTACTACCCGAGACACAACTACAGGTATAACCAAAGTTTACAGTTCCTGAGAAAGTGACCTAACTATATCAGAAGCATCCATGAGAAATTTCAGTAAATTGACCACGTGGTTTCAGAGAAATTGCTGCATAGGTCTTTTACTATATAAGTATATGTAAAATGCGAGAAATTTCTGTATGTAGTAGCAATGGCCCTGAATCAATGATAGCAAGAGATCTTCATGTAACCAAATGGAATCCAAGTAAATGTTAAAAACACTCATACCAATAATCTCACAAGTTGGTGCAACTTTCTTCCATAATCCATTGCTCAGACACTCTCGTACAATGTCGCCAACTAGTTTGTATTTGAGATTGCATCTGTATGAGGCAATAGCTTGGTACTGGGTGCCCCGCTCCGTGTTAACGTGACCATTTTCTGGTGAAGTCAAGTTCCCGCAGTCTGAAATAAGCATAATGTCAAACTGATAGTGTTGCTATACTCGGAAAAATAGTGTAAATAAACAAAAAATAACTATACTTTGTAACAAACATGGTAAGTAAACTTTCATGCACGTAATAATATTTGTCGGAGCTATCACATCGATTTGACTGGTTGAAATGGACTTTGACCGACAACTTGCCAAAGGGCTCTTGAATAACACACGTTTGCAAAGCTACCTTAAAGGTACTATAGCTGTATATAAGGCTAGTGGGCATGTACCGAGAGCAAATGGGAGTGGTTTAATGCTTGGTTTACTACCAACTTCGAGCTCGTGAAACGTGGCTGGAAACCCGTATATAAGGCAGATTTATAGCGCACCTATTTCATTTCTTCAACTGCGATAGACAAAGTAACATCAAAAATACATATCCATTCACTGAACAATATTATAGCCTATGCGAGTTTCGAACACATGACTTTTGGATTAACAATCATTGCCGTTTGCCATTTGCCATTTGGCTAATACAATCAGTTTATCAATAGCATTACTTTCATCGATATACTGTTAGCATTATATACGTTATCCTTTCTTCACTTTGTGTTTGCGTGATTCAATGCATTTCTTAGTACATACATACACCAAAGACCTTTGGAAATAAAACGCCCCAGAAAATATAGATTATAAATATCAACATTAGAATTGTATTGTAAACGGTGATAAGTTAGCTACTTGAAAATGTTAGCAAATTTAGCGAGAGGCAAAAGTTTCGCTAAAATTACACCTAGCTAAAATATTAACAATTATTTTGGTCAAACATCACGGGTAATGAAATATTTTAACTTTTTCTTGCATAGAAATGCGTAGCAATGTTGATGATCACCATGTTGGATAAGGCCTAAACATTTATCGGTAAATAAAAAATATCATCATCGTCATCTAGTTTTATCTTTTATAATCCGAACATAATTACATAAAACACACACGATGGAAAGTTCAAATAAACATTAAAAAGAACTAGTACATCATAATCAGTGTACTAATATATAGAAAAAGGACTGGCACGAGAAATATACACGAAATCTAAAAGCATAGGCACAAACTATGACATTTCCTTATCAGTAGCAGTTCATTGTCAAATTTAATCGGTGTATTGTAAAGGTTTTTTTCGCAGCGTGTGATAATTTCTAAACAGTGTACTTGATTACCATATAAATATTGCAATAACAATCACCTGGGGCATATTTGTGCTACAGGTATAAAAGGGTCTGTATAAAGGTGCGATAATAATTGTTTACAAAACAATGACAATTAGCCTGTACTAGCATAGAGAGAAATGATTTAACAAACAATACAATCTCAATAAAATCCTAATTACGCTTAGATACTCTCCGCTATTGGATCTGACCACATTGCCTTTGAGGTCACGTCAGATCGACCTTTCATCTGATCAATATTCATGAGAAGATCAACTAAATTCAACCAATGAAACCACGCGTTTCATATGCACTTCAGATGAAATTCGAGTGAACTGAACAAACGAAAATCTACATAAAACAGATCTATATCCGAATAAAGATAAAGTCTTTGTGTGCTATTGCTGTGTTATTGCACGATAAATTTAAAGAAATGTGCTAAATGGCATGTTTTACATCAAGATACAAAGAAAATCATAGGTGCTGTCGTGTATTTAGAAAATATATATTCCACCGAAATTATTACGACATTAGATAGCCTAAATAGTATGCAATAGTACATGTGGCCCAATTAGCTCAGTTGATAGCGAACTGGACCGCTGACCCCCGAGTGTCAATTTAGTGTGGGTTCAAATTTTTTTGTACCGCTATTAAATTCCGTCAATCGTTTTTTTCCGTTTTTTTATCAGAAAATATTCAATAATGGTTGGTGTATTATATTTGTCAACGCAATTTGTTTGTGTTTTATAAACTAAAATTTACGGACATTGTCTCTTTCAATACTAAGCACAGCGTTTTACTGAAATGCGACATGCGCAGTGTTTTACTGAAATGCTCCACAGCATTTAACTGAAATGCGACATGCCCAGTGAAGCTCAAATCTGATTGGCTAATCGTAAGGTACGTAATGATGTGACCTGTAATGCGAAGTCATCACATCCTAGTAGCGAAGAGTATCGTAGCGTGATCAAAGGTCTGACTTTAATGAGATTGCAGACAACAACTTTCTAAATTGTGTTCAAATAAATAACTTTATTCAGTTGTCACTTTATTTTGCTCACCTAAGGTAATATTTACCTTAATAATAAGACCTATTTATAGATTATAATTTATTTTACCGGTAGTACTTTAAGTTACATCCCTTGGTTTGTATTTAATCGAGTGTCACAACAGTCATACACAATGAAAAGTGATGTTAAGGAAAGTGGATTAAACATGGAAATTGACTTTTCTCACTACATAGCAAATATTAACAAGAGGTCAATGACCTTGAAGCTCTACTGATTGATTTTGATTTCAGGAAGTAGTCCCTACAGACTTGTTTTTTGAAAATCTATTTTTAACCGTGGCGGCCATCTTGAATTTCCGGCCGACCTGAAATTTTGCTAAGATCAATAAGACATTAAGAGCAACATTCCTGTGAAGTTTCATGAAAATCCGTCAGGTAGTTTCAAAGAAGTAGTCGCTACAAGTTTTCATTATATAACTCTATGTAAACAAAGCAGCCATGTTTAAGGTCAAATCAAAACGATTTTCGACAAGGACCAACATCATGTCATACTGATCATTTTAGAAAAAGTCCCATATCAATATCTCTTATTGTTTTGAAGAAGTAGTCGCTACAAACTTATTTATTTTAAATCTATTTTTAGCTGTGGCGGCCATCTTGAATTTCCGGCCGACCTGAAATTTTTCTAGGATCAACTAGACATCAAGAGAAACATTCCTGTGAAGTTTCATGAACATCCGTCAAGTAGTTTCAGAGGAGTAGTCGCTACAAGTTTTTACTATATAACTCTATGTAACCAAAGATGGCCACTGGCAGCCATGTTTAACGTCGAATCAAAATAATTTTCCACAAGGATCTACATCATGTCATGCTGATCATTTTAGAAAAAGTCCCATATCAATATCACTTATAGTTTTCAAGAAGTAGTCGCTACAAACTTATCTTTTAAAAATCTATTTTTAGCTGTGACGGCCATCTTGAATTTCTGGCCGACCTGAAATTTTTCTAGGATCAATAAGACATCAAGAGCAACATTCCTGTAAAGTTTCATGACAATCCGCCAAGTAGTTTCAGAGGAGTAGTCGCTACAAGTTTTTACTATATAACTCTATGTAAACAAAGATGGCCGCTGGCAGCCATGTTTAACGTTGAATCAAAACAATTTTTGACTAGGATCAACATCATGTAATGCTGATCATTTTAGAAAAAGTCCCATATCAATATCACTTATAGTTTTCAAGAAGTAGTCGCTACAAACTTATTTTTTAAAAATCTATTTTTAGCTGTGACGGCCATCTTGAATTTCCGGCCGACCTAAAATTTTTCTAGGATCAATTAGACATCAAGAGCAACATTCCTGTAAAGTTTCATGACAATCCGCCAAGTAGTTTCAGAGAAGTAGTCGCTACAAGTTTTTACTATATAACTCTATGTAAACAAAGATGGCCGCTGGCAGCCATGTTTAACGTTGAATCAAAACGATTTTTGACTAGGATCAACATCATGTCATGCTGATCATTTTAGAAAAAGTCCCATATCAATATCACTTATAGTTTTCAAGAAGAAGTCGCTACAAACTTGTATTTTAAAACTCTATTTTTAGCTTTGGCGGCCATCTTGGATTTCACATCAACATGAATTTTTGCTAGGATCAACTAGACTTTATGGGCAACATTTCTGTAAAGTTTCATGAATATCCATCCAGTAGTTTCAGCTGTGAAGTCGCTACAAATAAAAGTTTACGGACAGACGGACAGACGGACGAACGGACGGACGCCGCACCACGGCATAAGCTCTGCTGATCTCTGATCAGTAGAGCTAAAAATCTATTTTTAGCTGTGACGGCCATCTTTAATTTCCGGCCGACCTGAAATTTTTCTAGGATCAATTAGACATCAAGAGCAACATTCCTGTAAAGTTTCATGACAATCCGCCAAGTAGTTTCAGAGAAGTAGTCGCTACAAGTTTTTACTATATAACTCTATGTAAACAAAGATGGCCGCTGGCAGCCATGTTTAACGTTGAATCAAAACGATTTTTGACTAGGATCAACATCATGTCATGCTGATCATTTTAGAAAAAGTCCCATATCAATATCACTTATAGTTTTCAAGAAGAAGTCGCTACAAACTTCTTTTTTAAAAATCTATTTTTAGCTGTGACGGCCATCTTTAATTTCCGGCCGACCTGAAATTTTTCTAGGATCAATTAGACATCAAGAGCAACATTCCTGTAAAGTTTCATGACAATCCGCCAAGTAGTTTCGGAGGAGTAGTCGCTACAAGTTTTTACTATATAACTCTATGTAAACAAAGATGGCCGCTGGCAGCCATGTTTAACGTTGAATCAAAACGATTTTTGACTAGGATCAACATCATGTAATGCTGATCATTTTAGAAAAAGTCCCATATCAATATCACTTATAGTTTTCAAGAAGTAGTCGCTACAAACTTATTTTTTAAAAATCTATTTTTAGCTGTGACGGCCATCTTTAATTTCCGGCCGACCTGAAATTTTTCTAGGATCAATTAGACATCAAGAGCAACATTCCTGTAAAGTTTCATGACAATCCGCCAAGTAGTTTCAGAGAAGTAGTCGCTACAAGTTTTTACTATATAACTCTATGTAAACAAAGATGGCCGCTGGCAGCCATGTTTAACGTTGAATCAAAACGATTTTTGACTAGGATCAACATCATGTCATGCTGATCATTTTAGAAAAAGTCCCATATCAATATCACTTATAGTTTTCAAGAAGAAGTCGCTACAAACTTGTATTTTAAAACTCTATTTTTAGCTTTGGCGGCCATCTTGGATTTCACATCAACATGAATTTTTGCTAGGATCAACTAGACTTTATGGGCAACATTTCTGTAAAGTTTCATGAATATCCATCCAGTAGTTTCAGCTGTGAAGTCGCTACAAATAAAAGTTTACGGACAGACGGACGGACGACAGACGGACGGACGGACGGACGACGGACGCCGCACCACGGCATAAGCTCTGCTGATCTCTGATCAGTAGAGCTAAAAACAGCTAGAGTAAGGACTTTGCTAAAATTAATGTAAGCTAAAAGTTTGAAAAGAGGTTTTTCGCCAACTTTTCCACACGTGGAAATATTCACGTTTCCTACTGTGTATGTTTTGTTGGAATAACATTGAGAAATAACCCAAATTCCATTATTAAACGAATAGATAGTTAAAATGAAGAGTATGTCAGTTTGTCTCTTTTGCCAAATGGCTATGTATAACGACTGTCAATCCGGAGGTCAAAAATTTGAATCCCATATTGAGCGAATTATTTTCCAATGATTATGACAGTGATGTTTTTTTATATCGATGTTACCACAATGAACGACGGATTAAAAATGATGTCCTGGTATAGGTTTCTTTCCTTATATATGGGTTTTTGGCCATGTTTCACAAGCTTAAATTTGGTAATATTAACCAAGCGTAAAACCCCTCCCATTTGCTACAGGTATTCAGTACAGCTCACTCGAAACCCACACTTTACTCGATTCACCGAGTTTGGTAGTATCGAGTGCCGTGGGGATCTACGTGGAGTCAGTGTTTGGACTCGGCGAATCAATCCACGCGGCAGAATTACGCCATTGTCGAGTCACTCGGAGTGATCATACTCTGAGTTACTCTGCGTAGAATCCAATTAACCATGAGTGCAAACTTGTGTTTTATTATTGGGAAAAAATCTGAATTTTCTGACAACTTTTCAACTTGCCCGACAGCGCGCTTGAAAAAGCCAATCACCAGAAAAAGTACAAACAATCAGATGCCGAGTGCATCTTTTCTGTGCAAAGTTGACACGACTGATAAATACAATGAATAAATTTCGAAACAAATACGTATTTCAAACTTTTAATGCATTTAATCACAAGTTTTGTTCATTTCTGTTGTCCAAAAGTCACTTCTTCGACCAACATAAATACCCATAATCCTTGGCCATGTATGTACCTTTTAACAAGGTGGCATTAACAACGGGTTTACGGCCCGGGATTCTTCACAATTTTTTTTGATTATTTGTGACTAAAGAACCCATCGATGTGTTAATAATAAACAGCAGAATCGTAAAATTTGTTACAAACAACGATTAATTAAAAATATAATTATAATTTCCAGTATAATAATTAATAATTGAATTTTATGTTCAGTCGCCACGAAGCCGGTACTAGGAACCGCCATATAACTATCGTGACCCAGTTTACATAACCTAGGCATTAAAAAATGTCCACATCTGCTTTTCCAAAACAAAAGTAAAATTGTCTTCTACTTCGATTTTTTTAATGTTATTGAATAATAATGCATTAATGACTGCAATTAGAAAATGTTGCACCCTTTTCCTGTGCAGTTTCGACTCGGCGAACTCCGAGTTTGTCTACGCGAAGTATCATGGCATAAGCACGCCGAGAGCTTTTCGCCCAGCCGATTCCCACTCCGATTATTTTTTTCATCAAAACTCTGCGTAATTATGCGATTTGTAAATTCCTCACTCGGCGTGAGAGAGTAAAGTGTGGGTTTTGGTGAGCTGTACTGTACTCCCACATGCCTTATATAGAGCTAGTACCTTTAAAGCACAGAATGTGTTACCTATAGCAATACAGGCTTGTGCAGCACGTGCCCATGTTCCATTGGCCGTGCACTCAATGGTTTCTTTAGTCATTCCTCGACTCAGCATGTAGCCCTCATTGCACGTGATCGTGGTTGTATCTCCAAATTCAATTCCAGTCCAGTTTACTACACCATTCCAAGTGTCATTGACCAGAATCCCACAATCTGAAAAAGAACATGTACTCTGCCAAATGGTTCAACATAGTCGCCAAAAATTACTTGACCATGGACCTATTGATGTCGAAGCTAGACTGGTGCTCTCTGGGGCATGTGTGTTTGCTTCCATGGCCTTGTTCCAGAATGTATTACACTTTACTATTGTCTGGTTAAAAATGAAAGCTCTATTGCCTTAACGAGGCAAAATATAGCCTTTTTAATTAAATAAAGGGCCATAACTCCCAAGTTATTAGTCCAATCTGGCTGTTTTACAAATTTGTCCGAGCTTTCATTGCTATTAACAATCTGGTAAAGTTTGGCAAAAAGGAAGGCTCTATCGTCTTTACAAGGCAAAAGTTAACGGATGGACGACGATGGACAAGTCGCCATCCCATAAGCTCTGCTGGCCTTCGGCAAAAATTATCGTATAGAAAAGCCCTGACAATATGCACATGTCCACCTCGTGTCAGAGTTGTATACCAAGTTTCATTTTAATCCCGACAGAAACTGTAGGAAGCGTTACACATACAAGAATGCATTCACTATAAACAGAATATAAGAAAAAGTTGTCGAAGAAGGGGCATACTTCAAAAATCATCAGACAGAAAATACCCGACACCATGTGCATGTCTACTTAATGGTAGAGCTGTATGCCAGCTTTCATTTCAATCAGATGGAAACTATAAGAGGAGTTGTGCACACAAGATTCATGGGAGGGACCGACCGATGGCCTGTCACATGGACAAGGTGATTCCTATATAGCCTCATTTCCCACTCATTCTTCAAAGTGGGGTATAATGAACCTACCAGTTACTGTACAAATTGGTGCAGTTCCTTGCCATGTACCGTTCAGCTGACATAGTCTGGTCTGGGAACCAGTCAGGGTGTACCCAATGTTGCAGGCGTATGTCACTGTCTTCCCATATGTAGTACCATTAGGTGTGGACGCATTGCCATTCACCAGCAAAGGCACAGAGTTACAATCTGAAAACAAGATGTCAATTACACGGATGATTTTAAAATCTATTACTTTATGAGTTTAACTACTGTGGATCACTTTATTTCGGCGTGACATTAAGTTTGTGAATCACTTTGTCCCATTTATTTGCTTTTATAAATTTGTATCGAAGTAAATTGTAAATGATCATAGTTTCAGATAAATAAAGTTTTTCTTTGCTTCAAGATCATAGATTTTAGTTGATTTAATTCATTTTCTCCTTTGCTTGGTTTTCTCTGTTGTTGGGGCGCATCTATTGCCGTGGTGATTTTGTCGTGAACATAAATAAAAGACGTTTTTAAGAGAGTTTTCATTTGTGAAGAGTTAATATGCAAGTTACTGTGTTTAAGTATTTTTTTAATTGCATTTTTAAACAAGATGCACAAGGGGCTTCAATGGACAATGACCTGAGAGTAAGGGTTTATATGTTTTTATGCAATAAACACAACATACATGAAGCAGGATCTTACTACAGTCCCGACTCAGTAATTTGGCATAACAATGACAGGTCAAACAGGTGCTCGTCTGTATTTGACCCTACAGTCACCATTTATACAAACTCGGTTGGCGCGCGTGAATTTGATCTCGACCATAGGGTAAGATGGAAATATCTAGCCTCGTTAAATGACGGATATCCTTGTCCGGTATGCAAGAAAACATATTAGCTACCTACCCATAATGTTTCATTAGATATATCATCATTCTTAAATGAAGTTATTGAATCACAAGCTTCCTTGTCATATAAGCTACCTACCCGTAAAGTTTCATTCCAATATCTCATTCTTAAATGAAGTTACTGAGCAGAAACCATTTTTCTATTTTTAGTAGCAGTGACTTTGAACTTGATCGTAGTGACCCCAAATGCAATCCCAAGCTTCCTTTTCATATAAGCTACCTACCCATAGTTTCATTCCAATATCTCATTCCTAACTGAGGTTATTGAGCGGAAACAGTTTTCTGTTTTTAGTAACAGTGACCTTCACCCCAGTGACCCCAAATACAATCTCAAGGTTTTCATATAAGCTGCCTACCCATAAAGTTTCATTACAATATCTCATTCCTAATGGAAGTTACTGAGCTGAAACTGTTTTTCTATTTTTTGTAACAGTGACCTTGACCCCAAATGCAATCCCAAGCTTCATTTTCATATAAGCTACCTATCCATCAAGTTTCATTCCAATATCTCATTCCTAACTGGTTACTGAGCATTTTTCTCTTTTTAGCAGCAGTGACATTGACCCCAGTGACCCCAAATGCAACCCAAGCTTCCTTTTCATTTAAGCTACCTATCCATCAAGTTTCATTCCAATATCTCATTCCTAACTGGTTACTGAGCATTTTTCTCTTTTTAGCAGCAGTGACATTGACCCCAGTGACCCCAAATACAATCTCAAGATTCCTTTTCATATAAGCTGCCTACCCATAAAGTTTCATTACAATATCTCATTCCTAATGGAAGTTACTGAGCTGAAACTGTTTTTCTATTTTTAGTAACAGTGACCTTGACCCCAAATGCAATCCCAAGCTTCCTTTTCATATAAGCTACCTATCCATCAAGTTTCATTCCAATATCTCATTCCTAACTGGTTACTGAGCATTTTTCTCTTTTTAGCAGCAGTGACATTGACCCCAGTGACCCCAAATGCAACCCAAGCTTCCTTTTCATATAAGCTACCTACCCATAAAGTTTCATTCCAATACCTCATTCCTAACTGAAGTTATTGAGCAGAAACCTTTTTTCTTTAGAAACAGTGACCTTGACTTTGACCCCAGTGACCGCAAATGCAATCCCAAGCTTCCTTTTTGCATAAGCTACCTACCCATAAAGTTTCATTCCAATATCTCATTCCTAACTGAAGTTATTGAGCGGAAACCTTTTTCCTATTTTTAGTAACAGTGACCTTGACCTTGACCTCAGTAACCCCAAATGCGAGCCCAAGCTTCCATTTCATATAAGCTACCCACCCATAACGTTTCATAGCAATATTTCATTCCTAACTGAAGTTATTGAGCGGAATTGAAGCAATGTTGTAAACCAGGCGAAACCATCTGTAATGTAGGTGTTAACGGTCATTGCTATGGTAGTGAGTGGGCATTCCATTATCTGTCATGATCAAAGACATTTTACTGCATAACTGTCGGTTAATCTAAGGACTAACCTGCCCTTAAAAACATCAGCAGTCGCTTACTTCTCGGTCAGCTTCAAAGGATCATAGAAATAGAATAACCCACTCTACCTGCGTTTAAAAGGTATCAGTACTGTAGCAGTTTCTGTGGTTTGTCAAACTTGTGTAATCCAGAGACGTAATAAACCACTTCTTAAATCACAGTCACTGTGTAATTATAGACAATTTATACAATAGTGCCCCCTCTCACCTCCTCCACAACCCCACCCCCCCACTACTTCCCCGATATTGTTTACAATAAATAATGAATGGATGGATTACTGTAATTACTGTAAACAATGTGAGATTGCCTGGTACATCATAACTAACATACTGCACTATGCTTTGTGAAATGTTAATTTACCATTCCTCTCAAAAAATGTGGACACCAGCAAATACATACTGAAAATTAGACGAAATTAGACAACTCTTTCACTAAAAAATCTGCATTTGAAAGTGTTGAATGCTGGGCTGGGATCGAATGTTGAGTGCAGGACTGGGTTCAAAGGTTTAACGCATGGCTATGTTCAAATGTTGAACATAGGATTGGGTTCAACTGTTGGAACGCAAGGCTAGGTTAGAATGTTGAGCACAGGACTGGGTTCGATGGTTAAACACAGGGCTGGGTATGAATGTTTAACATAGGGCTAGGTCAAAGTGTTGAATGCTGGGCTGGGATCGAATGTTGAATACAGAACTGGGTTTGAATGTTCAACGCAGGGCTGTCAAAGTGTTGAATGCTGGGCTGGGATGGCATGTTGAATGCAGGAATGGAGTTGAATGTTTAACGCAGCACTATGTTCAAATGTTGAACGCAGTACTAGGTTCAACTGTTGAATGCGGGGTTGGGTTCGAATGCTGAACACAGAACTAAGATCGAATATTGAAAGCAAGACTGGTTTCGAATGTTGAGCGCAGGGCTAGGTTCAAATACTAGTATTGAATGCTGGACTGGGTTCAAATGTTGAACGCAAGTCTAAGATCGAATGCTGAATGCATGATTCGAATGTTGAATGCAAGGCAGGATTAAAAAGTTGAATGCAGGGTTAGGTTCGAAGGTTGAACGCAGGGCTGGATTAGATTGTTGAATGCAGGGCTACGTTCGAAGGTTAAATGCAGGTCTGGGTTAGAATGTTGAACACAGGGCTAAGATTGCATGTTGAATGCAACATTGGGTTCGAATGTTGAAAGCAGGGTTTTGTTCGTATGTTGAACACAGAGCTGTCCGACTGTTGAATTCAAGATTGTTTGTTAAAATAGTTTTCGGAATGAAGGGGTTTTCTTTTGATAATAGAAATAGTGTTCGGAGTTTTACAGATTCTCAACTGTTGTAAGGAATGTATTTATTCTATGTTTAGGGGGCTGGCATGGACCAGTATAGACAGCACTGTGGCGTGTAACCAGAGGACCCGTATTCAAGCCTTAAAGGCACCACTTAGTTTCGTCAGTGTGTTATTGGGAGATATGACACTCCCTGACCTCATCTGTCGAATAGGGACATAGAACGTACAGTCTTGTATATCGGAATGTATCATCTAAGCACGTTAAAGAACCATATGGAATATACGTGTTAGTAATAGTAGAACAGATTCCCGTATCCTTTCCCTCTCTCTAGGGCTGCTCTGTATAAAATACATTGTGCTGACGAGCTGCCAAACAACATTCAAATATATTTATTATTATTCTTATACAGAGTGCAGAGCGCCGTTTCTGATATTATTCTTAGATTAATAAATGAACTGTTTTTCATATTAGGCTATGCATGGTGACTGACTTTTTGTAGTTGTACATATCATTGAAAAGTACAATTTTTTTATTTTGGCACCAATTACTCTTCAATATCACCGCCAGTCCCTTTAAGCATACAGAAAATGTACCATCTGATGTCAATAAATTGGCAGACTAGAATGGCATGAATATGATTAATTGTATTCACAAATTCTGCAAAGTATGCCAAAATTTAAATATGAGCAGTGTCTGTTGCAAGACAAGGTACGAAACTGGGGACAAAACAGGATTTTTCAATAAAACTGCATATTTCGGCACGAAATATAGTTTACATGATATAGTTTCTACCACGGCATGGTAGAGTTTCTACCACAGAAGGCATCATAATATCGTCAAGATAGAAAAAGGCAATGTAGGTATACACCATTCTATGTACAATTTGCAATTGTATATGGGTCGAGTACGAAATAACCAAATTGTAATATAATAGTAACTGGATAGCAGTTTATCTGAATTTGATTGACGTTTAAGCGTATTCATACTGAAGAGATTTTGTATAACTTTGTGTTTGATTATCTTTTTTACATAGTTTTAGAAATACAAAAAAAAATTCTGTTGCAATTAGTCCGAGGTGTTATGTTTTACTGATTAGTCTAAATGTAATGATTTTAATGTTTCTCAAATTTAACAAATCTATTTGGACCCAGATAAATGACCTTGACAAACTGGCCTGATAGTTTTCTTGAAGAAAAAAAATTAGTATTTAACCCATATAATGACCTTCAGTGTGACCTTGACCTTAATATTTTAGTATGGCCATGTCGATGTTGTCATAAGTATATACCGAAAGTATGATGAAAAAATATCAAGAAATGAGAAATTTATAGCCAATTTAAGTTTTGGTGAAGAAAAAAGTGAGTATTTAACCCATATAATGACCTTCAGTGCGACCTTGACCTTTATATTTTAGTAAGGTCATGTATATGGACGGACGACAAAGTGATCCCTATGTATCGCATTTTTCTTCGATAAGGTGACAAAAAAATATATACTACTCAAAGTTTACTAAGCATGAAGATTTCAAATCAACATTTACGGTGGCAGTTTTTTCAACAGCATAAAACACAATTTTGTTTTACAATTAATTTGTGAAATTCATTATTTTATTGTCAAAAATTGATTAGAAAACAATTTTCTTGTGTATTTTTGCATGCCACCCTACAAAATACAGTTTCACACAATATTTGGGTGAAAGAAGAAAAGGGTTAGTAAACTCCGAGTACCCGTATTTACTCAATGAGTCCGGACACTCATTAATTCCTAACACCTAATTAATTGAAGGAAATAACAAGAGGCCCAAGAGGGCCTATGGACGCTCTACTGGCTAATATGGCTTTTATAACATCAATGAAATGAGTGACTATCATCTTAAAGAGGCAAAATATAGCATTTTTAACTAAATCAAGAGCCATAACTCCGCCATAACTGGTCCGATCTGGCTGGTTTTCGAACTTGGCCAGTAGAGATAATAATAAAAAAATTAAAAAAAATAATAAAAAAATAATAAAAAAATAAATAAATAAATATAAAAATAATAAAAGAAAAAAAAAGTAAAAAAATCTGGTAAAGTTTGGTAAAGATCAGATGAAAAAGGCAAAATATAGCATATTTAACGAAATCAAGGGCCATAACTCCGCTGTTACTAGTCCGATTTGGTTGGTTTTCGAACTTATTTGAGCTTTCATTGACATTAACAATCTGGTAAAGTTTGGTAAAGATCAGATGAAAAATGAAGGCCCTATCATCGTGAGACAAAAGTTAACGATGGACGAACGGCGGACGGACGGACGGACGACGGACAACTCGGCATCCCATAATAATAAAACTAGTGTTCGGACATATTAAGAAATCAATCATATTTCAATAGTTTTGATAGTTCTATAAATTCGGACATCGGTAAAACATGAACAATTCGCCGAAAAAAGACATGTTAAAATTACAATCAATGATCAACTTCTTCTAATTGCTGATTGCATCTCGATAATTACCAACAGAGGCAGCAGATCGAATATACTTCAATGAATTTAATTGTAACTTGTTTGATGCAATTAAAAAGTTTTTGATCGTGATTTTTTACTGTTAATGAGCCATTTTGAAACAATTACATTATTACTGACCCATGCTATAAACATCCATATAAATTTTGTCGCGTGTTGAAACAATTGTTTAAACCAGGTAAAACCATTGCAATGTAGGTGTTACGGGTTGTTTTGCGTTGTCGCTGTAGTAGCTAGTGGACCATTCCATTATCTGCCATTACCAGCAAAAAAATACGGACTCAATCACACAGGTAAAGTGCTAAGCGATTCGATGTCTGTCTGTACAGACACATCAAATATTTTTTATTTCATACTATAAGCTTGGCATCCTTTTTTTTAGCTTCAATTTGAGGTATAACATGATGGTGCAATTAAATGGACGATTTAGAACACGACTATTTTATAAAAATGTTTTCTTTATTTATTTTCTGCAATACTTTGTATGTTTTCATTTTTTATTAGTTCACTGTTGTGGATTGAATCGCATTTTGCCCAGTATACTATTACACAGTCCGCACTAACCAGCATATAACTACACTTGTGACTAGAACGTGACAGTTCCACAGATCAAACGGTGTACCGCTCTCTCACCGCAAAATTCAAAGGATTATGCATAGAATAACCCACTCTACCCGCGTGTAAAGTGAGTCTCGGTGTACTGATTTCACAGGTTTTACGGTTTGCCCAAGTTGAGTACCATAACTTTAGACAGTTTATAGAATAACCGATTAATTACCAATAAGTGATAATGGATGGATTTTCGTAATTACCGTAAACAACGAAGGTGGGATTGCCCCGAACGTCACAATTAAAAATATTTACCGTAGAATGTTAATTTACTGTTTCTCTCAAAATATTCAGACACTGGCAAATATGCATTTATTTTGTAAAGTTATATTTCCGGACACCAAAAAAAAAAAAAAATCTTATTTTATCCCGTCCGAACTTATAGAGTAAATACAGTAGTATATTTAAACCTATCAATCTTGTTGGTAAAATTTAAAGTTTTCAGACCCTCTCTGGAGTTTATTATCCATGGTTCATACAGACTTTTCAAACCTAAATTTAGGGCCTTTTTAGGGCCTTTTTAGGGACATTTTCGCTAAATTTAGGGCCTCAATATTTATAGCATAATTATGCGTTTGACTGAAATTCCTGCTTACTGCTACAGTAAAACCCCTCTAAAGTGACCCCTACAAGAAGATAGGTGGCAGCTTAATGCAGCATGATAGTATTGTAGAAAGCTCCTCTAATAGGTATATATAGTGCTGCATTAAGCAGTCACCTGTAGAAAAAAAACACTAAATGTGTATATTGTAAGCGGTTGCATTAGCTGGGATTTACTGTATTTATAGCCAATAAACCTGGACCTACCTAAGATTAAACAGTTTTCAGCTCTGTGGCCTTGTCCACAGGTATTCGGGAGTAGCTTAGACTTACACTTGAATTTTTCAGAAAAAACAACAACATCATTTAAATACTAATCAAACATTAAAAACACAAATTTAAAAAAAAAAAAAAAAAAAAAATTTATATTAGTACAGTATAGTAATATAATTTTTTTTTTTTTTTTTTTTTTAATTATACCCCACCCACTCCCCCAAATATTGGCCGCGATTTTTCAAAAACGGCCGTGCAAAAATGGCTGCACGGTTGGCTCAGTCGTTGGCTGGCTAATAACTTCCCCTCTGAAATATAACCGAGTATGAATCAAACTGAGTACGATGTACAATAGTACAAATCTAATTTCGTAGGAGTTGTCGTTCTTGAATTCATTCTATTTTTAGAAATTTCGTAGGAGTTGTCGTTCTTGTATTCATTCTATTTTTAGAAGCAACAACACCTTGACAGCCGAAATAATGTGCGAAATGAAATTTAGGGCCACCAAAACTAATTTTTAGGGCCGTATAGAGTAAATTTAGGGACTTTTTAGGGCCTGACATGCAATTTAGGGCCTTTTCAAGCAACTCAAAAAAATTTAGGGCCTTTTCAAGTCTGTGCGAACCATGTTATCAGCGAGTTCTTGTATTCGCGAGACAGTGGATTCGCAAATATAAGGGAACGATTAAAACCCGTGCGAATAATATCGGATGCACAGTAAATGGAAATGTGTAAAAACATTTTACCAATTATCACACAAGTTGGCGCTACTTTGGCCCATAATCCATTGCTCAGACATTCTCGTGTGTTGTCACCAACTAATCTGTATCCCAAACTGCATGTGTATGAGGCAAATTCACCGTGTTGGGTGCCCGGCTCAGTGTTAACGGCACCGTTATCTGGTGAGATCAAGTTCCCGCCACAATCTGAAATATGCATAATGTCAAACTGATTTTGAACAATCTGAAATAGGCATAATGTCAAACTGATATTGATACTATACCCTAATAAAATAATGGAATTGAAATAAATTTTATTTTGTCCCAAAAAGCCTGTTAATTAAAGTTAATTAACTTTCATGTTACCTTATATATGGGTAACGAAAACGCAAGTGTATTTGACCACATGTAAGATATATTCATAAGTGTATATGCTATTCAGGTGCAGATTTAGGTGTAGGAAAGAAAGGAACTATGATGGATTCCACTAAATTCTGACAGTTTATAAAAATGTTCAGTATTTTTTCTTAAAAGTTACCCCTCCTCTCCCTCTCCTGCCCCAACCCCTTCCTTACTCCCACCCCATTCCCATACACACTATTTTAAACATGCCTCCTCTCAAATAATAAATGAATATTCGTATTATACCAGTAAATAATAAACTTTTGAATTCTGGGCTACCATGATGAAGCATAAACCCATGTCAAGCTCCCTTTGCAAGGCTATTTCAAAGCACAGGATGTTATACCTGCTACAATACAAGGTTGTGTAGCAAGTGCCCATGTTCCATTAGCCGTGCACTCAATGGTTACATTAGTCACGCCCGCACTCAGCATGTAGCCATCATTGCACGTGATCGTGGTTGTATTTCCAAATTCAGTTCCAGTCTGGTTCACTACACCATTCAAGGTGTCATTGACCAGAATCCCACAATCTGAAATGAAATATTGCACATGTCCAGTTAATTTTATAATTTATTTTATGCTTGGCAGTGAAATAGTGGATTTAAGCAATGAAATAAATGTGGTATTTCCTACGTGTGAAATATAGAGGGGTTTTTTTCAATGCGGAACTACTTTCTTTTTTTTTTTGATATCAAAAACCTTTTTTTTTGCTTAGAAAATAACGGTTTAATATATATCATTCATCTGTAAATGGTTTAACTAAGAAAATGAGCTCTAGTTTTTAAAACTGGTCAAGTATTTCAGAAATGTTGTCAATTACAGTGAAAAATGTCAGTTGTTCGTTTTTTTCAAAAACTACTTTTTTTCCGAAAGTTACTATAAAAGTTATATCATTGGATTGGAAATAACTTAACTAAACTATAAATGTGTCCATAGGACATGGATGCCCCCGGTATAAGTTACTAGAACTATGAATTCGCAAAAAAAAAAAGAATTCAAAACATGGACCGTTTCAAAAGTTATTGATCGGAAAAGGGGCCATAACTCCTTCAGAAATTGACCGATGCTGACTTAAATCAAACTTGGCCTGTATTTTATAATTACACAGCTACACACCAAATATTAATTACAAACATGGACCCTTTCAAAAGTTACTGAGCGGAAACCAATTTGTTGGAGAAAATTAAGTCGAAAAGGGGCCACAACTCCTGCATAAAACGAGCAACTTTGATCAAAATCGAACTTGACCTGTATTTTATAATTACACAGCTACACATCAAATATTAATTACAAACATGGACCCTTTCAAAAGTTATTAAGCGGAAACCAATTTGTTGCAGAAAATTAAGTCGAAAAGGGGCCACAACTCCTGCATAAAATGAGCAACATTGACCGAAATCGAACTTGACCTGTATTTTATTATTTCAGTTACACACCGAATATTAATTACAAACATGGACCCTTTCAAAAGTTATTGAGCGGAAACCAATTTGTTGCAGAAAATTAAGTCGAAAAGGGGCCACAACTCCTGCAATAAATGAGCAACATTGACCGAAATCGAACTTAACCTGTATTTTATAATTACAAAATGACACACAAAATATGAATTCAAAACATGGATCGTTTCAAAAGTTACTGAGCAGAAACCATTTTGTTGCAGAAAATTAAGTCGAAAAGGGGCCACAAATCCTGCATAAAATGAGCAACGTTGACCGAAATCGAACTTGACCTGTATTTTATAATTACACAGCTACACACCAAATATTAATTACAAACATGGACCCTTTCAAAAGTTATTGAGCGGAAACCAATTTGTTGCAGAAAATTAAGTCGAATAGGGGCCACAACTCCTGCATAAAATGAGCAACATTGACCAAAATCGAACTTGACCTGTATTTTATAATTACACAGCTACACACCAAATATTAATTACAAACATGGACCTTTTCAAAAGTTATTGAGCGGAAACCAATTTGTTGCAGAAAATTAAGTCGAATAGGGGCCACAACTCCTGCATAAAATGAGCAACATTGACCGAAATTGAGCTTGACCTGTACTTTATAATTACATAGCTACACACCAAATATTAATTATAAACATGGACCCTTTCAAAAGTCATTGAACAGAAACCAATTTGTTGCAGAAAATTAAGTCGAAAAGGGGCCACAACTCCTGCATAAAATGAGCAACATTGACCGAAATCGAACTTGACCTGTATTTAATAATTACACAGCTACACACCAAATAGTTATTAAAAACATGGACCCTTTCAAAAGTTATTGAGCGGAAACCAATTTGGGCGGAAGGGACGGACGGGACGGACGGGACGGACGGGACGGACGGGACAGACGCACAGGGGTAACACTTAATGCCCCTTTCGGCATTCTCGAATGCCGGGGCCATAAAAAATAAGTCGTAGATGAAAATGAGTCATAGATTATTGAAATCGGTTAAGTAGTTTAGATGTTATGGGAATTAAAAACAGCAATTTTATCATACTAAGCCAATGATGTCGTCAATCTTTCTTTTTTTTTCTGCATACTGCAGTACACTTTAATATCAAGCATAGAATAAAAAGAAAATTTGTTGTTTTGTCATGAATAACAGATTTGATTTCACCTCAAGGTGATCATTTGTGAAAATATAAAGTTTTCACACTTCTTGATGATATAAAATCATCTCGAAGTGATCATTCGTGAAAATATAAAGTTTTCTCACTTCGACGAAATAAAATCTCTTATTCACTCCAAAACAATAAATATCCTCTATGTACTGTAGCATTTATAAAAAACTCAAATTGATCTGAATTAACTGAATGTTATTTAATGGCTCATCAACACATCATAGTTTGTTCAAAGCTGCCCCAGAGAGAGGAATCTGGAAACCTGCTCACCTCTTACAGATTCCAATGGTTCTTGAATATGTTTGGAGGATTATAAGACTTCGATACACAAGACCACCCAGTTTACGTCCCCATCCCCATCCAACAGACGAGGCAAAGTAAGTGTCTTCACAAAAAAAAACACAGACAGAAGTCAGTGGTACTGACGAGGCTTATCTGGCATAAATTTCTCCTATAAAATGTCATGAGCATGTGTACTGGCATAAATTTCTCCTATGAAATGTCATGAGCATGTCTACTGGCATAATTTTCTCCTATGAGATGTCATGAGCATGTGTACTGGCATAAATTTCTCCTATGAAATGTCATGAGCAAGTGAACTGGCATAAATTTCTCCTATGAAATGTCATGAGCATGTCTACTGGCATAAATTTCTCCTATGAGATGTCATGAGGATGTGTACTGGTATACATTTCTCCTATGAGATGTCATGAGCATGTGTACTGGCATACATTTCTCCTATGAAATGTCATGAGCATGGGTACTGGCATAAATTTCTCCTATGAAATGTCATAAGCATGTCTACTGGCATAAATTTCTCCTATGATGTCATGAGCATGTGTACTGGCATAAATTTCTCCTATGAAATGTCATGAGCATGTGTACTGGCATAAATTTCTCCTATGAAATGTCATGAGCATGTGTAGAACTCTCCATGTGATATTGATCATGAACAAAAAAGTCAAGGACTGAAAACAATTACAGATCAGATGGACAGGCAGATGGACAGAAACTGCCTTACCACACTTACCACAGTACTATATATTACAGATGGACAGAAACTGCCTTACCACACTTACCACAGTACTATATATTACAGATGGACAGAAACTGCCTTACCATACATACCACAGTACTATATATTACAGATGGACAGAAACTGCCTTACCACACTTACCACAGTATTATATATTACAGATGGACAGAAACTGCCTTACCACACTTACCACAGTATTATATATTACAGATGGACAGAAACTGCCTTACCATACTTACCACAGTACTATATATTACAGATGGACAGAAACTGCCTTACCATACATACCACAGTACTATATATTACAGATGGACAGAAACTGCCTTACCATACTTACCACAGTATTATATATTACAGATGGACAGAAACTGCCTTACCATACTTACCACAGTACTATATATTACAGATGGACAGAAACTGCCTTACCATACTTACCACAGTACTATATATTACAGATGGACAGAAACTGCCTTACCATACTTACCACAGTATTATATATTACAGATGGACAGAAACTGCCTTACCATACTTACCACAGTACTATATATTACAGATGGACAGAAACTGCCTTACCATACTTACCACAGTATTATATATTACAGATGGACAGAAACTGCCTTACCACACATACCACAGTACTATATATTACAGATGGACAGAAACTGCCTTACCATACTTACCACAGTATTATATATTACAGATGGACAGAAACTGCCTTACCATACATACCACAGTACTATATATTACAGATGGACAGAAACTGCCTTACCATACTTACCACAGTATTATATATTATTGTATACTTTTATATTGTCCCGTTTAGTTTGCATTGAGCTAAGCGTGCAATATTCTACGATATTGCACGCATTCATATTGCACGGGAACTTTTGCTCGTGCTTGCTAAGAGCCGCGAAATAGAAATAAGGAACTACTTTCAAATAGAAATAACGGAATCCTTTCTATAGTGTCAACAAAAAAATACGAGGTTTTTTTTCAACCTTTTATGGCAAAAATTGATAAATTAATTCAAATGGTCACTCACCCACTGTTTTTAAAGTTTTCAAATGGTAAACAAACAACAGAAAATCGCTTGTTGTTTTTAATGACGTCATCCGATGTCGACGTCATTTTCGCGCAAAATTATCATCCACACAAAATGAAAATGAATGGCAAGATAGAAATTCCATCAAAAGCTATAAAAAATAACACAAATGCAATGAAAAGTAATAGTCATACAATTAACATTGATCAAAAACAATATGAAAGTATACAATAAAAAGGTTATTGAATTTGTATGGCTAAATATTACTTGGAACTCGTTGTTTTGGCGCAGGACGACTCGCAAGCTCGTCGTCCTTTGCCAAAACAACTCGTTCCAAGTAATATTTAGCCATACAAATGCAACAACCTATATTACAGATGGACAGAAACTGCCTTACCATACTTACCACAGTACTATATATTACAGATGGACAGAAACTGCCTTACCATACATACCACAGTACCATATATTACAGATGGACAGAAACTGCCTTACCATACTTACCAGAGTATTATATATTACAGATGGACAGAAACTGCCTTACCATACATACCACAGTATTATATATTACAGATGGACAGAAACTGCCTTACCACACTTACCACAGTACTATATATTACAGATGGACAGAAACTGCCTTACCATACTTACCACAGTATTATATATTACAGATGGACAGAAACTGCCTTACCATACTTACCACAGTACTATATATTACAGATGGACAGAAACTGCCTTACCATACTTACCACAGTATTATATATTACAGATGGACAGAAACTGCCTTACCATACATACCACAGTACTATATATTACAGATGGACAGAAACTGCCTTACCATACTTACCACAGTATTATATATTACAGATGGACAGAAACTGCCTTACCACACATACCACAGTACTATATATTACAGATGGACAGAAACTGCCTTACCATACTTACCACAGTATTATATATTACAGATGGACAGAAACTGCCTTACCATACTTACCACAGTATTATATATTACAGATGGACAGAAACTGCCTTACCATACTTACCACAGTATTATATATTACAGATGGACAGAAACTGCCTTACCATACTTACCACAGTACTATATATTACAGATGGACAGAAACTGCCTTACCATACTTACCACAGTACTATATATTACAGATGGACAGAAACTGCCTTACCACACTTACCACAGTACTATATACTACAGATGGACAGAAACTGCCTTACCACACTTACCACAGTACTATATATTACAGATGGACAGAAACTGCCTTACCATACTTACCACAGTATTATATATTACAGATGGACAGAAACTGCCTTACCATACTTACCACAGTACTATATATTACAGATGGACAGAAACTGCCTTACCATACTTACCACAGTACTATATATTACAGATGGACAGAAACTGCCTTACCACACTTACCACAGTATTATATATTACAGATGGACAGAAACTGCCTTACCATACATACCACAGTATTATATATTACAGATGGACAGAAACTGCCTTACGATACTTACCACAGTATTATATATTACAGATGGACAGAAACTGCCTTACCATACATACCACAGTACTATATATTACAGATGGACAGAAACTGCTTTACCATACTTACCACAGTATTATATATTACAGATGGACAGAAACTGCCTTACCACACATACCACAGTACTATATATTACAGATGGACAGAAACTGCCTTACCATACTTACCACAGTATTATATATTACAGATGGACAGAAACTGCCTTACCATACATACCACAGTACTATATATTACAGATGGACAGAAACTGCCTTACCACACTTACCACAGTACTATATATTACAGATGGACAGAAACTGCCTTACCATACATACCACAGTACTATATATTACAGATGGACAGAAACTGCCTTACCACACTTACCACAGTATTATATATTACAGATGGACAGAAACTGCCTTACCATACTTACCACAGTACTATATATTACAGATGGACAGAAACTGCCTTACCACACTTACCACAGTATTATATATTACAGATGGACAGAAACTGCCTTACCACACTTACCACAGTATTATATATTACAGATGGACAGAAACTGCCTTACCATACTTACCACAGTACTATATATTACAGATGGACAGAAACTGCCTTACCATACTTACCACAGTACTATATATTACAGATGGACAGAAACTGCCTTACCATACATACCACAGTACTATATATTACAGATGGACAGAAACTGCCTTACCACACTTAGCACAGTATTATATATTACAGATGGACAGAAACTGCCTTACCACACTTACCACAGTATTATATATTACAGATGGACAGAAACTGCCTTACCACACTTACCACAGTACTATATATTACAGATGGACAGAAACTGCCTTACCACACTTACCACAGTATTATATATTACAGATGGACAGAAGCTGCCTTACCATACTTACCACAGTATTATATATTAAGCAGGGTCCACTAAATTAAATGTTGTTTGAGACAATTGTATTACACAGAATTGCATGCAGCTGATGGATGTAGTGGCCAGTAGCTTAGTAGTAGCATAATGGCACATCTGAAGGATGCAGTGGCCAGTAACCTAGTGACACATCTGAACGATGCAATGGCCATCTTAGTAGCAGCATAGTGGCACATCTGAAGGATGCAGTGGCCAGTAACCTAGTGGCACATCTGAAGGATGCAGTGGCCAGAAGCCTAGTAGTAGCCTAGTGGCAAATCTGAAGGATGCAGTGGCCAGTAGCATAGTGGTAGCATAGTGGCACATCAGAAGGATGCAGTGGCCATTGGCCTAGTAGTAGCCTAGTGGCAAATCTGAAGGATGCAGTGGCCAGTAGCCTAGTAGTAGCATAGTGGCACATCTAAAGGATGCAGTGGCCAGAAGCCTAGTAGTAGCATAGTGGCACATATGTGGGATGCAGTGGCCAGTAGCCTAGTAGTAGCATAGTGACACATCTAAAGGATGCCGTGGCCAGTAGCCTAGTATTAGCATAGTGGCACATCTGAAGGATGCAGTGGCAGGTAGACTAGTAGTAGCATAGTGGCACATCTGAAGGATGCAGTGGCCAGTAGCCTAGTGGTAGCTTAGTGGCACATCTGAAGGATGCAGTGGCCAGTAGCCTAGTAGTAGCATAGTGGCACATCTGAAGGATGCAGTGGCCAGTAGCCTAGTAGTAGCATAGTGGCACATCTGAAGGATGCAGTGGCCATTGGCCTAGTAGTAGCCTAGTGGCAAATCTGGAGGATGCAGTGGCCAGTAGCCTAGTAGTAGCATAGTGGCAAATCTGAAGGATGCAGTGGTCAGTAGCCTAGTAGTAGCATAGTGGCACATCTAAAGGATGCAGTGGCCAGTAGATTAGTAGTAGCATAGTGGCACATCTGAAGGATGCAGTGGCAGGTAGACTAGTAGTAGCATAGTGGCACATCTAAAGGATGCAGTGGCCAGAAGCCTAGTAGTAGCCTAGTGACACATCTAAAGGATGCAGTGGCCAGTAGCCTAGTAGTAGCATAGTGGCACATCTGAAGGATGCAGTGGTAGGTAGACTAGTAGGAGCATAGTGGCACATCTAAAGGATGCAGTGGCCAGAAGCCTAGTAGTAGCCTAGTGGCAAATCTGAAGGATGCAGTGGTCAGTAGCCTAGTAGTAGCATAGTGGCACATCTAAAGGATGCAGTGGCCAGTAGATTAGTAGTAGCATAGTGGCAAATCTGAAGGATGCAGTGGCAGGTAGACTAGTAGTAGCATAGTGTCACATCTGAAGGATGCAGTGGCAGGTAGACTAGTAGTAGCATAGTGGCACATCTGAAGGATGCAGTGGCAGGTAGACTAGTAGTAGCATAGTGGCACATCTAAAGGATGCAGTGGCCAGTAGCCTAGTAGTAGCATAGTGGCACATCTGTGGGATGCAGTGGCCAGTAGCCAAGTAGTAGCATTGTGGCACATCTGAAGGATGCAGTGTCCAGTAGCCTAGTAGTAGCATAGTGGCACATCTGAAGAATGCAGTGGCCAGTAGCCTAGTGATAGCATAGTGGCACATCTGAAGGATGCGGCGGCCAATAGCCAAGTAGTAGCATAGTGGCACATCTGAAGGATGAAGTGGCCAGTAGCCTAGTAGTAG
>JAWPHD010021216.1:2500-28979 GCA_037043455.1 Cyrtodaria siliqua | reverse complement strand
TTAACATTGGTGTCTATGGGGAAAATAATTAGTGCTTTCATACCAGAAGACTCATAAAATGCCTGTATACCAATTTGACTGCGTCCCGGTATTCTTACTAAAATACAGTTTCTTTCTAAATAAAGGTGTTTTATGAACAGTAAAATGACGTTGATACACAGTCCAACACCCATAGCAGCTTTCTGGGTCCGGGATAAATATAGCTGGGGCAATAACTTACCTATTTTGAGAATCCAAGCTCCATAGACACAATATAAACGGCTTTAACTAACTAGACCAAACCCCAAAACCTAGAGCGTCGATTTAAGAGTTACGAACTCATGATTAAGTTTACGCATATTCAATCACGGATACTTTAAGAACACGTATATATAAATATTTATTTTTAATCGTCACATATACATTATTACATGACCTGAACACCTAGATAGAGTTCAGATAAACAGTTTTGTAATGTAATTTTGCCGTTATTTGGCGGGTTAGTTGTTTCTTTAAATCAATGCTGCCTAAATGACATTCAAATAAAATATGGTCATAAAATGAATTGAGTTCTTTTATATGAATATCATTTACTCTGAGTATCCGAATTTATTTCCTAATTCGTTTTGCTTAAACGGAAATAAATCATTTACCACATAATGAATAAAAGGAAACGCAAGTCATAAATAGGAGTGTCATCTGCATTTTCGAATAACAAAGAATAGCACATTTTAAAACAAACTGTCAAGTAATAGATACACACTATTAAAATTAGCCTTTAAGTTAGTCATTTTGAGAATCAAAATGTTCTAGAAAATATCTTTGAATTTTCTTTATATTACCACTATTAATACTTTATATCTTCCTACTGAACAAGGTTCACTACATGTCTTTCCTAGTTAAGCTCCAAAATAGCGTACGTTTTATATTACAAAATGGTTGTATACGAGCACACTGTCAACAACTATGAAATAAATACATTAAATAAACACATGTTATCTTCCAGGACATCGGAGCGTGCACGTAGCGGAGAGGCTAGGCACAGCACCCGGCATTAGGTGGGGGGACGTTAAACCTTAGAAACAACAACAACAACGACACATGTTATCGAAAACATTTTGAAACAACCATATAATAACATTCTTATAAACATTTTCAAACGTGATGACTGTGAATGAAACTAGGTCTCCATTTTAGTCTCCAAAGAGATCAAAACATACGTAGACTAATTTAAATAGCTACATCCCTCTACAAACTTTACGTAATTTCTTAACACCTTAATCAACAATGGCGTTAATTAAAACTTTTAATCATCTTAATTTTCAAATGGGCAATATTCAATATTGCCTTATCAGCAAATAATTAACTTGTACTAGGTCTAATTACACTAAATCAACAGGATGTGCTCGCCTGGTGCATCGAAAGTAGTTCTGTATTAAAGAGTGCTAATCTTTTTTTCTTTAAAAACATTTTTAGTGCAGTTTCCTGTTATTTTTTGGCTGTAACTGTATTCTGGACATGTTGTTGATATTTGAAAATGCAGCTCATCATGTTTTAGACAGTGTTTGATATAAATTTGAGAAGTGAAAGTAGACAGGGTATGACATTGCAAGGGTAAAAATAGTGTTGACCTTTGACCCGGTGTTAGTATACAACTGAAGAAATGTTTCTTAGAAGGTATTAAACCCCCTATTTCCTTGTTGATGTTTAATAGCAGACATGTTTATATGCATGATAAAGTAAGTTTACCAAAATTCTAACGAGGTTTGAGTTTTTAACAGGTTGTCATCATTCTAACTTTACTATGGAAGGGCAATGGAGACTCATTTACGCTATTATAACCTATAAGGAGAAATCATGTATTTTTCAGAATTGCATAAAAAATGATTTTCTAGGCATTTAATTTGTTTAAATAGGTGAGTTGAACTCAAAAACAGAGAAAAAAATATCATTTTCAGACTTTTAGACTATTTTAGAGTGTTTTTGGCAATTTTTCCTCAAATTTTCTGATTTTCTCTAAAAATGTGATATTTTTATTTTTTTGGGAATTTTTGTGAAAGTAACATGGCAAAATGTGTGGTATACATAGTCAGGGATGCAAAACAAAGCCACCAGAGTTGATTTGATGAGAAAATGTTGAACGGTTGATGATATATTGCTTTTTTTATTATTTCTTAATTTCGCGACAAAATCGACTCGATTTAGTGCATGGTCAAGTGCAGGTAAATCGCAATACTTTCAAGACGAAGTCAATCGCATTGCGAAACAAGTCAAAATGTTCTTTTATTAAGTTGTTGGGTTGAATCGACCAGTTTAATTAAAAAACATGACGCAAAATAATCCCTTATAGGTTTAATTACACTAAATCAACAGGATGTGCTCGCCTGGTGCAGTCGAAAGTAGTTCTGTTTAAAGAGTGCTAACCTTTTTTTCTTTAAAAACTTTTTTTAGGGCAGTTTCATGTTTTTTTTGGCTGTAACTGTATTCTGGACATGTTGTTGATATTTGAAAATGCAGCTCATCATGTTTTTGACAGTTTTTGATATAAATTTGAGAAGTGAAAGTAGACAGGGTATGAAATTGCAAGGGGTAAAAATAGTGTTGACCTTTGACCCCGTGTTAGTATACAACTGAAGAAATGTTTCTTAGAAGGTATTAACCCCCTATTTCCTTGTTGATGTTTAATAGCATACATGTTTATTTGCATGATAAAGTAAGTTTCCCAGAATTCTAACGAGGTTTGAGTTTTTAACAGGTTGTCAACATTCTAACTTTACTATGGAAGGGCAATGGAGACTCATTTACGCTATTATAACCTACTAAAACTAGAGTGTAAATCATGAATTTGCAATTTCTGGCATATTTACGCATTTTTCTGACATATTTACTCATTATAAAAGGTACACAACCTGACTTCTATGGTGATGTGATTTACAAACTTCTGACATACGAGCGTATTTACTCATTATGAAAGGTACACAACCTGACTTCTATGGTGATGTGATTTATAAACTTCTGACATACGAGCGTATTTACTCATTATGAAAGGTACACAACCTGACTTCTATGGTGATGTGATTTACAAACTTCTGACATACGAGCGTATTTACTCATTATAAAAGGTACACAACCTGACTTCTATGGTGATGTGATTTACAAACTTCTGACATACGAGCGTATTTACTCATTATAAAAGGTACACAACCTGACTTCTATGGTGATGTGATTTACAAACTTCTGACATACGAGCGTATTTACTCATTTCAAAAGGTACACAACCTGACTTCTATGGTGATGTGATTTACAAACGGTACACAAACTGACTTCTATGGTGATGTGATGTACAAACTTCGTAAGATTCTTGGTCATTTACACTTTCAATACTATATAAACCTGTTAAAAGTCAATACTATATTTGTTTAACCTGTTAAAAGGTTTATCAAAGAGGTTATTTAATTGTGCGATGACCGGACAGGCTGTGGACAATATCATGACGTCTACTTAACGCCGAAAATGACGGCGACGTTTGATGTTTGTCTGCAATCTTATCTTGTCGTGCCCTCAATGATGTATTCTCGTGTTGCTCTTGCTTCTGCCAAGTCATTTAGTACCTTCTTTGTGTAGCAGTGTGGCTTTCTAGGCTATTGTTTGTTTGAATTTATATATACACGAGCATCTTTGTGTTTCACTTATATTGCCTATTAATGCTGCCTTGTTGGTTAGAGTATAGTTTATGACGGGGATCTTTCCGTTTTATTGGGATGACAGTAGGGTACGTGTGAGGTGTGGTGCACCCTTGAACCTGTTTTAAACCCCCAGCGCCCCTTTTTTGCCACTGACCGTTCCAAGGCGGTAGCCATATTGTCAACCCTTTTTGTGTTTGTTACGTCATATGCCTTTATTCTTTGTTAATATTGCCATTCACGTTTGTCCTTTTGCGTGTTTTTTTTTGGGGGGGGGGGGGGGGGGGGGGGGGAGGGCGGGGGGGGGGGGGGGTACTGTGTTCTGTGAAAGCTGCAATTTCTGTGTGACGTTTATACCATTTTTAAACATTTCACAAAGTAATTAGGTAGGCTATCTTTACTACCTGGTAGTAATCACAACAAACTGCGCACCACTTGACCGAGGGGATGAGGTAATTAACAGCTGAAGCCATTTTAATTACTTTATTGCAAGTGTTTTCACAGTCCACAATAAACATGGGAGTATTTTCTCTTGAGGATCTTAAATTAAGATTAAGTGAATTTAATTTTCGGGATTTTTTTTTAAGACAGGCCCGACGGGCTCTTTCTCAGCAAAATAAATAATAACCATAAAAAGTAATAATAGTAAATGATAGTGTGCTTTTTCGGTTTTAAATATTGTTAATAATTGCTGACAGATATTTCTATTGTTGTTTGCAGGTGAGATGAACACAGTCTGAACTCAGATGTGCAGCGATTAGACGACACTGCCATCAAACTATGACGTATTTATTGGTGTTGAAGAAGTGTAGGAATTCTGGTACAAACTCTGGAATAACAGCCCAAAATAATGCAATGTATGCCATCATTCAAACTGAATTTTAAAAAAAGCAACCTGATCAACATACTGGATTTTGTATTTTGTGTGGGACAATGACTGTATTTCATAAAAAAATCGACTTTAAGCATGTTAAGCTTAGAAACGTGATGTTTGAATTGAATTAAATTGGATGGAAGAAGACCCAGGTGCCACGTGATGTTTGAAATGGCTCAGTAATCTGTATTCAGGCCACATAATACATTACATTGTAACGTAAGTCTATAAAATTACTGAAGCAGAATATTCAAGTCTTGAAAACTGATGCACAACTATGCACACCTGTGTATTGAATGTATACGAGCCGTGGTTTTATATAAGATCAAAGGTGAATATAAGAACAGCGCTAAGCTTCCACCTGATCTTATTTAATAACTTGACACCACATTGTTCGAAGTTTGTTATAATAACTCGTTTTCAAACAAATCAGTTCAAAGAAAGAGGGAAATATTTGTTATCACAATGTTGGTTCACGTCAGAAACACCATGTGCTATAAGGCATTTCGATATTTTTTCTAGGGATAAAAGCAATTCCTGCACAAGTACACTATTTTGCCAACGATCATAGAAGAATAACTTTTATTAGCCTCGACATAGGCTTATTTGGTTGAGGCCATCCAAATAACCTTACAAAGTACATACAACGTACATACATATAATGCAACAAGTCACATATGACTCTTCAGAACAATTTTAGACACTTGTATAACTAATATTACTAATATATCAATGGCGGGCGTTATGTCAGTGTAATTATGACTTAGATTCATGTTTATAAAATGCATTGTTAATCTAACAATACCAAACATGAACTGCTCTTTTCTTTTGTTACAAGGGGTTTAGGTTATGCACATTTTAAGTATTACAATAATAGTTTTATACAGTTTCTCTCTGAATTTTGACATACATGATACATTATAAGTCTAAGTTGCACGGAGCGTGTTAAAAAAAAAGCAAAAAATGTATTTGTTATTGGGAGTTTTCACAGACACTTTTCTTTTCTTTTTTTAAATCCTTTGTTGCTAAGTTTCGTAAGTGCGTATAAGTGCGAGAATGCCGATTTTTACGGATGGCGGGAGGTATGCAGTACAGGTTCAACCCAGGAAAAATGGGGTGGTCTGCCGCTACCACAACAACAATCGGAAAACACATACACACACACACACAAACTGTCATATATGGTCTAAAATATGCTTAAATTACGTAAATCACCAGTCTTCCTCTGTAACACAAAGTGTAATCATATTTAAAAATTGATTCTTTGGCAAATATGCGGTTGTGAATGCCGTCGTCGCATTCGCATTCACAGTCGCGATAGAATGGCAAAAATTCTTCTCCTAAAAATAAAAGCCTGTCCACTTCTCTGTTTTCATCAAACCCTCTGGTAAGCAGACACAAAAAAGGGAACTCTGAAGTTTGCATCAAGTATTTTCCTCCGGTGGTCCGACGTAATTGTCTGCTGGTGTTCTGTTGTAGTAAATGTTATAGGCTACGTTATTGTCTGCTGGAGTTCCGCTGCAGTAGACGATATATGCCACGTTATTGTCTGCTGCTGTTCCGTTGTAATAGACGATATAGGCCACGTTATTGTCCGCATATGTTCCATTGTTGTAGATGTTATAGGCCACGTTATTGTCTGATGGTTTTCTGTTGTTGTAAATGTTATAGGCTACGTTATTGTCTGCTGGTGTTCCGCTGCAATAGACGATATAGGCCACATTATTATACGCTGCAGTTCCGTTGTAATAGACGATATAGGCCACGTTATTGTCCGCTTTTGTTCCGTTGTTGTAGATGCTATAGGCCACGTTATTGTCCGCTGGTGTTCATTTGTAGTAGATGTTATAGGCTACGTTATTGTCTGCTAATGTTCCGCTGCAATAGACGATATAGGCCACGTTATTGTCTCTGTTATTCCGTTGTATAATATATGTTATAGGCCACGTTATTGTCTACTGGTGTTAGGTTGTAATATATCATAGAGGAAACGCTATTGTTTGCTGGTGTTCCCTTGTAGAATATGTTAAATGCCACGTTATTGTCTGCAGGTGTTCCGTTGCTGTATATGTTATAGGCCACGTTATTGTCTGCTGGAGTTCCGTTGCAATAGATGTTATAGGCCACGTTATTTTTTGCTGGTGTTCCGTTGTTGCGATGTTATAGGCCACGTTATTGTCTGCAGGTGTTCCTTTGTAGTAGATGTTACAGACAACGTTATTGTCTGCTGGTGTTTCGTTGTAGTATATGTTATAGGCCACGTTATTGTCTGCTGGTGTTCCGTTGTAGTATAAGTTACAGACTACTCATTGTCTGCTGGTGTATCGGTGTAGTACATGTTCTAGGCCACGTTATTGTCTGCTGGTGTTCCGTTGTAGATGTTTTATGCCACGTTATTGTCTGCTGGTGTTCAGTTGTTCAGTTGTGGATTTTTTAGGCCACACTATTGTATGTTGGTGTTCCTTTATAGTAGTTGTTACAGGCCATGTTATTGTCCGCTGGTGTTCCTTTATAATAGTTGTTACAGGCCATGTTATTGTCCGCTGGTGTTCCTTTATAGTAGTTGTTACAGGTCATGTTATTGTCCGCTGGTGTTCCTTTAAAGTAGATGTAACATGCCATGTTATTGTCCGCTGGTGTTCCTTTATAATAGTTGTTATAGGCCACGTTATTGTCCGCTGGTGTTCCTTTATAATAGTTGTTATAGGCCACGTTATTGTCCGCTGGTGTTCCTTTATAGTAGTTGTTACAGGCCACGTTATTGTCCGATGGTGTTCCTTTATAATAGTTGCTATAGGCCACGTTATTGTCCGCTAGTGTACCTTTATAGTAGTTGTTACAGGCTACGTTACTGTCCGCTGGTGTTCCTTTATAATAGTTGTTACAGGCCACGTTATTGTCCGCTGGAGTTCCTTTATAGTAGTTGTTACAGGCCACGTTATTGTCCGCTGGTGTTCCTTTATAGTAGTTGTTACAGGCCACGTTATTGTCCGCTGGTGTTCCTTTATAATAGTTGCTATAGGCCACGTTATTGTCCGCTGGTGTTCCTTTATAGTAGTTGTTACAGGCCACGTTATTGTCCGCTGGTGTTCCTTTATAGTAGTTGTTACAGGCCACGTTATTGTCCGCTGGTGTTCCTTTATAATAGTTGCTATAGGCCACGTTATTGTCCGCTGGTGTTCCTTTATAGTAGTTGTTACAGGCCACGTTATTGTCCGCTGGTGTTCCTTTATAGTAGTTGTTACAGGCCACGTTATTGTCCGCTGGTGTTCCTTTATAATAGTTGCTATAAGCCACGTTATTGTCCGCTGGTGTTCCTTTATAGTAGTTGTTACAGGCCACGTTACTGTCCGCTGGTGTTCCTTTATAGTAGTTGTTACATGCCACGTTATTGTCCGCTGGTGTTCCTTTATAATAGTTGTTATAGGCCAGGTTATTGTCCGCTGGTGTTCCTTTATAGTAGTTGTTACAGGCCACGTTATTGTCCGCTGGTGTTCCTTTATAATAGTTGTTATAGGCCACGTTATTGTGCGCTGGTGTTCCTTTATAGTAGTTGTTACAGGCCACGTTATTGCCCGCTGGTATTCCTTTATAATAGTTGTTACAGGCCACGTTATTGTCCGCTGGTGTTCCTTTATAATAGTTGTTATAGGCCACGTTATTGTCCGCTGGTGTTCCTTTATAGTAGTTGTTACAGGCCACGTTATTGTCCGCTGGTGTTCCTTTATAATAGTTGTTTTAGGCCACGTTATTGTCCGCTGGTGTTCCCTTATAGTTGTTGTTACAGGCCAAATTATTGTCCGCTGGTGTTCCTTTATAGTAGTTGTTACAGGCCACGTTATTGTCCGCTGGTGTTCCTTTATATTAGTTGTTACAGGCCATGTTATTGTCCGCTGGTGTTCCTTTATAGTAGTTGTTACAGGCCACGTTATTGCCCGCTGGTGTTCCTTTATAGTAGTTGTTACAGGCCACGTTATTGTCCGCTGGTGTTCCTTTATAATAGTTGTTATAGGCCACGTTATTGTCCGCTGGTGTTCCTTTATAGTAGTTGTTATAGGCCATGTTATTGTCCGCTGGTGTTCCTTTATAGTAGTTGTTACAGGCCACGTTATTGTCTGCTGGTGTTCCTTTATAATAATTGTTATAGGCCACGTTATTGTCTGCTGGTGTTCCTTTATAATAATTGTTATAGGCCACGTTATTGTCTGCTGGTGTTCCTTTATAATAATTGTTATAGGCCACGTTATTGTCTGCTGGTGCTTAATGTTGCCCAACTTTAAACACTTGTATAATGAAGACTTTTATAGATACAAGTTTCCTGCATGCAAAAACCCATCACAAGTTTAATTCTCCAGCTATTGATAGCATTTTTCTTACTCTATAATTTCAAACAAAAAGGAGTTCAACGAAAAAAATGTCTATAGTCAAACCTTGATTTTTAAGAGAGTGATGAGATTTGTTATCTTTAAGTAGCTTTCTATACAACTTCTTATTTGAAAATAAAAACGAATTATTATAATCCCATTTCGATACCTGTACGAAAAAAACCAGACGGAAACCAGGCGTAAAGTAGACGGATTCCAACTGGTTTTTAGGCGTAATTCTCTTTTTCCAAGTGTCAACGAGCAGGAGACGGAATAATATGACTTTGACGTCTCTTGATAGAGGCGTAAATATGTGAAAATGACGTATTTTACAACTGATTATTTGAGGAAATGGATTTTAAATTGCATTCTGGGAGAAAAATCAGTTTGAAATTAATTTTGTCGGATTATTTTTTGGCATGAAACACTTAGGCTTAAACCATGTTCATTTTAACTTATTGATACTGTGTTACCCACCCAACGCGTGTGTGGATTGTATGTGTTTATCTGGACAATGTAGTAAACATATTTAATTAGAACGTTAGTTATAAGTGAAACCTAACAAAAAGAAATACTTTTACAACAATGCACTGTCGGAGGTAAGAATAAATTTCACATTGTTCTATACATACAGACCTAAACTGCACAGTACTACTAATTATTCAATACTATTTATATGCTCATATTACAGCCTGACTAGATATAAACATGAAATGTGTATTTTTTATATGATTTAGTGACCTAATTGATGTGGCTTTATTCATGTATTAATAAATTGTTGGTGGTACACAATGTTCATGATGTTTTCTTTCGGAATGATCGGAAGTAACTCATTTGCATATTACGCCTCAAATTCCTGTTAGTTTCCGTCTAGTTTACGTCCGTCATTTTACTAAGCGACGCCCGTCATATTTATGTTGTACGTCTGCCCAAAGGTCTCACACCTCAACTAATTTCCCCATAGAGTTACTGTACAGCATTTTCCAACATCTGAGCTTGCTTCAAAGCTGGGCAGCAGACATTGGTGTTGGTTTAATATCTTCAGTATAGCCAAGAATAGTAATTTAAAACAATAAAATGTATAAGTTAGTCAGGTTGGGTTTTTTTTTGCTCATGTTTATGTGACCCCTATGGAAAATACAAAATGCATACACTGTCTAGCTGAATATGTGGTGCTTAGGTCAAACACTTCTGAAATTTGAATGAAACCTGATATAAACATGTGATTTTCTGCATCATCTGTCTTTTACACTGCAGATGTTTGCTAAAGCAAAAAAACACATTTTTTTCATATTAAAAAATTGCCTAAAATTGAGGGAAAAAAATAGAATTATTTTCTGTTTTCCATTTGTCTCTAGGTCCGTGAGTTTTCAGGGGAGACAATAGAGGTGTTAGACCTGAATGACGCCCGTAAATTATTCCAGGCTAACTCATTTGTATATTATGCCTCAAATTCTTGATACTTTCTGTGTTCCGTGTTTCCGTCTAGTTGACGCCTGTTTTTTTCTATTTAAATAGTTACCAACTATTTGACGCATGAAATTTTTGGTAAAATTACGTCTTGTTTCCAGGCGTCTAATTGCGTACAGGTATTCATTATAAATTCTTTAAATGAATTCTCATCAAAATCAATGAATACATGTTCTTTTACGTATTGTTTTCTCTACAATAATGTCATGTCTTCTGGTTGCCTTTCCACCAGAAGATCTTTAGGAGTAAAGCACATTTTAATGATAGGCCTATGTCACAGCTGTGGTTGTTCGCCGGTTTTCGCCATTTATTGGTGCACATCATCTTTTGTTAAATCCGTTGAGTCAGCTGTTTGAAACAAAACCGTGGGACAGTGCGAAAGTTCACAAATTGTTGCCCAGCTTTAAACACTGGTATATTAAATAGTTTTATAGATACAAGTTTCATTTAGGCCCAAACATATCACAAGTTTAATTCTCCTTCTAACATGTCTAATGATAGCATGTTTCTTACACAACCATTTTAAATTAAAATAATGTTTTCAACGGATACTTGATTTTAAGAAAAAAGAAAAAAATTATGAGATTTTTTTTTTATCTTTAAACAACTTCTTAAGTTAGAAATAAGAAGATTTATTATAATCCCATTTTGATATCCATTATAAATCCTTTGATTTCTCATCAAAATCAATGTTCCTTAACATATTGTTTTCTCTACAATAATGCCATCTGGTTGCCTTTCCACCAGAAGATTTTATTTTTTATCTTTGAGAGTTAAACATATTTTAATGATATGTCACAGCTGTGGTTGTTCGTATCTTTTGTGTTTTTATTCATTTATTTATGCGCACCATCTGTTATTAAATTCGTTGAGGGAGTATTATACCTAAACTGTTTGAAACAAAACCGTTTGTATTACTGTTACATGTGTGGCATGTGTTTTAACTGATACAGTATTATTTTTCATTTTTCATTTTCACATTTAATTATGTTCGTTTTTTGCTTAATGATCTTGTATTATGTTATGCTTGTATGTTTTAAACCATAAATAATTCCATTTTGTTGAGATTAGTTCGCTTAGTTTGCTTAGTCGTATTTCTTGTATTCCTTGACGTTTTCTCGTTTTTGATTTCAAACTGTCTTGATTTGATCTTTTGTTTTTTTTGTTGTAGTTGTATTTGTGTCGAAAAGCTGTTTCAGGTTTAATGTTTGCTCAGTGAGGCACTCCATTGTTCCGGTTACTTAAGTTTCATGAGTACGCAGGTGATTTGTGCTCTTGTGAACTGGTTTTTTTTTCGCCTTCATTATTCGACTAGGGGAACCCATGCGAATATTTTGTGATTATGTTTGTTTTGTGCACAGAAAGTAGAACAAATTAGTGGTCTAAAAAAATATTTCTGATTTTATCAGTAAAGCTGATTTGACCGTTTCAATGCGGTATCCTGTTTGCCAACCAGTTCGTATTTGTGAAGTCACATACCTTGCCCTTATTTATACTTGAAATTTGCATTTGTTTCTATGCGTATTTGTTTCAGAATTAATGCGACTTGATACTATCAATACAAATGTTACAATACTATCCCTGGCACATCTGTATCACCCTGGCACATCTGTATCACCCTGGCACATCTGTATCACCCTGGCACATCTGTATCACCCTGGCACATCTGTATCACCCTGGCACATCTGTATCACGGGTTTGAAGGCACACACGTATATATCACGAACATGAACTTCAGCAAAGCTAATATAACGCTTCGTTTCTCGATTTACATCTCTCTATTGAAAATGGTTAAATAATTAGCAAAATACATATAGCGTGTACTCGAGTTGAGGACTTTAATATTCGTAATCTTTGTATAACTAAAAAGCTACTCCATCAAGGCTACCGCTACCATAAACTTCGTAAAACTTTTGCAAAATTGTATTATCGTAACCTTGATCTTCTTTCCAAATATAAAATTTAGGAACTCTTCTGCGACAAGGACTATCACAACCTGACTTCTATGGTGATGTGATTTACAAACTTCATAAGATTCTTGGTCATGCTCACTTTCATACTATCTTTGTTAAACTTGTTAAAAGTTTATTAAAAGAGGTTTTGACCCTATTATTTTGCAACGCACTGCATGCTTGGTGGTGGACCCTTTTTACACAGTTCGCCACTATGCTTTCCTGTTTAATTGTGCGATGACCGGACAGGCTGTGGACCATATGATAACGTCTACATAAAGCCCAAAACGACGGTGACGTTTGATGTTTGTCTGCAATCTTGTCTTGTCGTGCCCTCAATGGTTTATTCTCGTGTTGCTCTGGCTTCTGCCAAGTCATTGAGCATCTTCTTTGTGGCTTTCTCGGCTATAGTATTTTTTGTATTTATATACACACGAGCATCTTTGTGTTTTACTCACATTGCCTATTAATGTTGCCTTGTTGGTTAGAGAATAGTTCATGATTGGGATTTTTTTATTTACACTGTCCCGTTTTATTGGGATGGCAGTAGGGTAAGAGTGTGGTTTGATGCACCCTAAAAGCCTAGCGGCCCCTTTTTTGCCACTGACCGTTCCAATGCGGTAGCTCTATTGTCAACCCTTTTGTGTTTGTTTCTTATTTGGCCTTTTATTCATCTTTAAAGTTGTATTTGTTTCTTTGTGTGTTTGAGCTTGACTGTCGTCCATGAATGCCTGTTCGATTTTTAAATATTTTTATCTTAATTAATATGAGATCCAGTGGGTGTGTAGATATGTGTGTACATATGTGTGTATATCTGCAAATGTGTATATACTTGTTAATATATTATTGTTGCATGTATACAAATAATGGGTAGAATATCTAAACATAATATAGAATTTGAGAATATATGGATACGTGTCTATACATTAAATAATGGTGAATATTTGAATTTATTATTTTTACATACATATATGTGTATGTATGTGTATATGTGTTTGTATATATGGTATATCTTTGTCATTGATGCGCTTTTTTTTTTAAACCAGCAAAATGACCGTGCAATAGTCGATCTGTTTCAGTGACGCAGCGTCACGTGACCGTACAATAGTGTATCTGTGTCAGTGACGCAGCGTCACGTGACCGTGCATATAGTCGATCTGTGTCAGTGACGCAGCGTCACGTGACCGTACAATAGTGAATATGTGGCAGTGACGCAGCGTCACGTGACCGTGCATATAGTCGAGATGTGTCTGTGACGCAGAGTCACGTGACCGTGCATTAGTCGATCTGTGTCAGAGACGCGCTTGTTTAAATGAACAAAGGAAGCAGATACATTGTTTCAGCTCGCCAAAAGGCCTAGTGCCATAGGGCGAGCAAAAATAAAAACTATCACTCGATACATTGTTTACACGACTCACACTCCAAATTTTAAGTATTAGTAAAAAATCAAAACTGTTGTATTTTATGATATATAATAAAACAACTATTTAATGCCTTAGGAGACAATGTATTAGAACTATTTATCCTCGGGAGTAACTACTTACCCTTGCCGCCTCGTGCAATAGTACCCTTCTCGGGTCAGTAGTCACTCCCTCTGATAAATAGTTCTAACCATTGACTTCTAAGAAATTATATAGTTGTATACCATGTTTATGTTGAGAACTATTTTTTCAAAAAAATGTTTTTGAATTCATTTTGTCACTTGCTTGCGTTTTAGCTTTACAACATTTGTATCTTTCACGCTGGTGATTTTTGACATCCAGGGGTCTGTGATACAACAACACCAGAAAGATCAGTATTTAATATAAATGCTTTTGAAGCATGGCAATTTAGTTTATAATAGGACGTTTTAAACAGTTGTATGTGACTGATATACTGTATAGGAGTTTCTCACAACATTCTTAATAAAAAAAAAAGGTACTGTGTATCAAATGGAAACTTTATAATTAATTAATATCTAGAGCGGGCCTATGCATTAATTCATAACTAGGGCGGGCCTATGCATTAATCCATATCTAGGGCGGGCCTATGCATTAATCCATATCTAGGGCAGGCCTATGCATTAATTTAGACATGGATAAGGATATCCCTTCTTTTGTCAGAGTTAAATGGGAAGATTTTTGTGAAGGATAACAATTAAAAAGGTGAAAAATATTAAGAACTCTCTCTCTCGCTCTCTCTCTCTCTCTCTCTCTCTCTGCAAACTAAAAGTATAGTGATAGTCGATTTATTAAATATCTCTCTATATCTCAAAATATAATGAAAATGTGCGAAAAGCATCAAATTTGACAGTTCTATAGTGGCAAGAAAAATCTCTCATTTAATAGATTTAAACACGTATTTGACCATGACAATTAACATTTTAGCAAAATTAAAAAATAATTTCTCAAACAAATGATATTAATACGCAAAAGCAATTGTAAATGCCAGCAAACGCGATAAATGCACTCATCTACCATATTGTTTACACTGGATTTTCCCAATGACCTTTGACAGATGAATGTTTTACGCAAGTGTTGATTGGTCTATAGTTGCCAGTGATATTTTTTATTAAATTGTAAGTCGCATGCATATGGGACAAGTCTTTCATAAAATATACTTTCTCAACAACGTGTTCTTACATATTATATTGTAAACGGCACTCGCTTACGGATTTTCAATTGCATTTGTTAAGTGTTACTCTAAGTATAGTAATAATATAAATTTATGCTCACTCATTATTGTTTATATAACATACAAACTCGTTTCCCTGGACATTACAAATCACCAGTATTAAATCGTTTTTTCAACGCACATGAACAGTACTGTGAGTGATATATATTGGACATGAACAGTTGGACATGAACAGTTGGACATGAACAGTACTGTGAGTGTGATATATATTGGACATGAACAGTTGGACATGAACAGTCGGACATGAACAGTACTGTGAGTGATATATATTGGACATGAACAGTACTGTGAGTGATATATATTGGACATGAACAGTACTGTGAGTGATATATATTGGACATGATCAGTCGGACATGAACAGTACTGTGAGTGTGATATATATATTGGACATGAACAGTCGGACATGAACAGTCGGACATGAACAGTCGGACATGAACAGTACTGTGAGTGTGATATATATATTGGACATGAACAGTTGGACATGAACAGTCGGACATGAACAGTACTGTGAGTGATATATATTGGACATGAACAGTACTGTGAGTGATATATATTGGACATGAACAGTACTGTGAGTGATATATATTGGACATGAACAGTCGGACATGAACAGTACTGTGGGTGTGATATATATATTGGACATGAACAGTTGGACATGAACAGTCGGACATGAACAGTACTGTGAGTGATATATATTGGACATGAACAGTACTGTGAGTGATATATATTGGACATGAACAGTACTGTGAGTGATATATATTGGACATGAACAGTCGGACATGAACAGTACTGTGAGTGTGATATATATATTGGACATGAACAGTCGGACATGAACAGTCGGACATGAACAGTACTGTGAGTGTGATATATATATTGGACATGAACAGTTGGACATGAACAGTTGGACATGAACAGTACTGTGAGTGTGATATATATATTGGACATGAACAGTCGGACATGAACAGTCGGACATGAACAGTACTGTGAGTGATATATATTGGACATGAACAGTCGGACATGAACAGTACTGTGAGTGATATATATTGGACATGAACAGTACTGTGAGTGATATATATTGGACATGAACAGTACTGTGAGTGTGATATATATATTGGACATGAACAGTCGGACATGAACAGTACTGTGAGTGTGATATATATATTGGACATGAACAGTCGGACATGAACAGTCGGACATGAACAGTACTGTGAGTGATATATATTGGACATGAACAGTCGGACATGAACAGTCGGACATGAACAGTACTGTGAGTGTGATATATATTGGACATGAACAGTCGGACATGAACAGTCGGACATGAACAGTACTGTGAGTGATATATATTGGACATGAACAGTACTGTGAGTGATATATATTGGACATGAACAGTACTGTGAGTGATATATATTGGACATGAACAGTCGGACATGAACAGTACTGTGAGTGTGATATATATATTGGACATGAACAGTCGGACATGAACAGTCGGACATGAACAGTACTGTGAGTGTGATATATATTGGACATGAACAGTCGGACATGAACAGTCGGACATGAACAGTACTGTGAGTGATATATATTGGACATGAACAGTACTGTGAGTGATATATATTGGACATGAACAGTACTGTGAGTGATATATATTGGACATGAACAGTCGGACATGAACAGTACTGTGAGTGTGATATATATATTGGACATGAACAGTTGGACATGAACAGTACTGTGAGTGATATATATTGGACATGAACAGTCGGACATGAACAGTACTGTGAGTGATATATATTGGACATGAACAGTTGGACATGAACAGTACTGTGAGTGTGATATATATTGGACATGAACAGTCGGACATGAACAGTTGGACATGAACAGTCGGACATGAACAGTACTGTGAGTGTGATATATATATTGGACATGAACAGTCGGACATGAACAGTCGGACATGAACAGTTGGACATGAACAGTCGGACATGAACAGTACTGTGAGTGTGATATATATATTGGACATGAACAGTCGGACATGAACAGTTGGACATGAACAGTCGGACATGAACAGTTGGACATGAACAGTCGGACATGAACAGTACTGTGAGTGTGATATATATATTGGACATGAACAGTCGGACATGAACAGTCGGACATGAACAGTTGGACATGAACAGTACTGTGAGTGTGATATATATTGGACATGAACAGTCGGACATGAACAGTACTGTGAGTGTGATATATATATTGGACATGAACAGTCGGACATGAACAGTCGGACATGAACAGTCATGAACAGTCGGACATGAACAGTCGGACATGAACAGTCGGACATGAACAGTTGGACATGAACAGTCGGACATGAACAGTACTGTGAGTGTGATATATATATTGGACATGAACAGTCGGACATGAACAGTCGGACATGAACAGTCGGACATGAACAGTTGGACATGAACAGTTGGACATGAACAGTACTGTGAGTGTGATATATATATTGGACATGAACAGTCGGACATGAACAGTCGGACATGAACAGTTGGACATGAACAGTACTGTGAGTGTGATATATATTGGACATGAACAGTCGGACATGAACAGTACTGTGAGTGATATATATTGGACATGAACAGTTGGACATGAACAGTACTGTGAGTGATATATATTGGACATGAACAGTCGGACATGAACAGTACTGTGAGTGTGATATATATATTGGACATGAACAGTACTGTGAGTGATATATATTGAACATGAACAGTTGGACATGAACAGTACTGTGAGTGTGATATATATATTGGACATGAACAGTACTGTGAGTGATATATATTGAACATGAACAGTTGGACATGAACAGTACTGTGAGTGTGATATATATATTGGACAGGAACAGTACTGTGAGTGATATATATTGGACATGAACAGTTGGACATGAACAGTCGGACATGAACAGTCGGACATGAACAGTACTGTGAGTGATATTTATTGTATACTTTCATATTGTCCCGTTTAGTTTGCATTGAGCTAAGCGTGCAATATTCTACGATATTGCACGCATTCATATTGCACGGGAACATTTGCTCGTGCTTGCTAAGAGCCGCAAAATAGAAATAAGGAACTACTTTCAAATAAAAATAACGGAATCCTTTCTATAGTGTCAGCAAAAAAAATCGAGTTTTTTTTCAACCTTTTATGGCAAAAATTGATAAATTAATTCAAATGGTCACTCACTTACTGTTTTTAACGTTATCAAATGGTAAACAAACTACAGAAAATCGCTTGTTGTTTTTAATGACGTCATCCGACGTCGACGTCATTTTCGCGCAAAATAATCATCCACACAAAATGAAACTGAATTGCAAGATAGAAATTCCATCAAAAGCTATAAAAATAACACAAATGCAATGAAAAGTAATAGTCATACAATTAACATTGATCAAAAACAATATGAAAGTATACAATAAAAAGGTTATTGAATTTGTATGGCTAAATATTCCATGGAACTCGTTGTTTTGGCGCAGGACGACTCGCAAGCTCGTCGTCCTTTGCCAAAACAACTCGTTCCAAGTAATATTTAGCCATACAAATGCAATAACCTATAATATTGGACATGAACAGTACTGTGAGTGATATATATTGGACATAAACAGTTGGACATGAACAGTTGGACATGAACAGTTGGACATGAACAGTCGGACATGAACAGTACTGTGAGTGATATATATTGGACATGAACAGTACTGTGAGTGATATATATTGGACATGAACAGTTGGACATGAACAGTTGGACATGAACAGTCGGACATGAACAGTACTGTGAGTGATATGTATTGGACATGAACAGTACTGTGAGTGATATATATTGGACATGAACAGTTGGACATGAACAGTACTGTGAGTGTGATATATATATTGGACATGAACAGTCGGACATGAACAGTACTGTGAGTGATATATATTGGACATGAACAGTACTGTGAGTGTGATATATATATTGGACATGAACAGTCGGACATGAACAGTCGGACATAAACAGTTGGACATGAACAGTACTGTGAGTGTGATATATATTGGACATGAACAGTCGGACATGAACAGTACTGTGAGTGATATATATTGGACATGAACAGTCGGACATGAACAGTACTGTGAGTGATATATATTGGACATGAACAGTCGGACATGAACAGTACTGTGAGTGTGATATATATTGGACATGAACAGTCGGACATGAACAGTCGGACATGAACAGTACTGTGATTCATATTGGACATGAGTGATATATATTGGACATGAACAGTTGGACATGAACAGTGATAGTGTTTTCATAGTGAGGCTTTTTTCTAATTGAAAAATTATTCCAGTAATTTATTCTCTTTACGAGTGCCGTCCAGATGACTGTTTACACCATCTGGTTCTTGATTGCAAATAATAAATATTTATGGGGGAAAAGTCACCGCTGATCTACGCGGCTGAACACCAAACCATTGTAACTATATATAAATGAAGAACAATATAAGTATGATGGTTTCGCATTCATCCCTCTATTTATAGAATTGTGTTGGAATAAATTAAAACAATTTACCGCTGTAGCTAATTATATTCTACTCAAAGTATAGCAAACGCATTATTTTATTTGTGTGTTTAATATAAAATAAATAGCATGGTACTCGGGTCATTAATATTTTCATATGGTATAAATGATCCATGCTAACGTCTTTACCGTAAACCGGTGCTATGCGTAGTCAGTTATTTTCGTTATTACATACCTTACTATAAATAGTAACACATTTTAGTAGAAAAACAATGATTATCAGTCCTGTTTCTAAATCCATAATCGGCACACTGTGCCATTATGGATTATGGAAAATCGGCACAGTAGCAACAGACTATCCGCACGCGAAGACGTCAACGTCATCAAGCAATACAAAGACGTCATATTGGCGCGCTATGGCTGAGGAGCGGATGTTGAAATCTCAACTGCAATTTTCACGCCCAGTAAATAAACGTTTGAAGTTGAAATATATCATTAAAGTGAAAGACAAGGGAGAAAACTAACTTAACGTAAATTATTAATTTAATGTAATGTATTTATTTGCCAAATAAGTGTGTGCATCTTATGCTACTTGTATGTTTAATGTACACCGTTTTGTAAACATGTCGATGTATTTTGTCATAAAAATGCACTGTTTGTTTCTATTGTTCTTCTCCATTTATAGTAAGGTATGTAATAAAAAGGTTAATATACGGCAGTGGTGTGCCTTTTGTCGATAATGGCACACCTAGTGCATGGCCCTCGGGCCATTACGGCACTGGGTGTGCCATTATCGACAAAAGGCAACCACGGCCGTATATTAACCTCTAATTAATGTTCTTGCTTGCTTCTTTAACAAACAGAGGTAAATAACGTTTTTGCAAGATGAGATGCTCATATATTTTTCAGCAGAGACAGCTATACGTTGTTGTTGTTGTTGATGAGAAATCATCATCATCATCATCTTCACCACCACCACCACCACCTTCATCATCATCATCGTCGTCGTCGTCGTCGTTGTTATTTCCAGATCTTTACCAAACTGTGTCAGTGTCTTTGTATCAATAAAATCTCAGGCAAGTTCGAAAATCAGCCAGTTCGGATAGGTAACGCCATAGTTTTGGCCCTTATTTGGCTATATGAATGCCATTTTCTGCCTTGTGATCACTCTAGCAACTTCAATTATCATTTGATCTTTACCAAACTGTGCTAGTGTCTTTGTATCAATAAAAGATTCAGATTCAAGATTCTTTATTAAGTAACGTAAACATTACAATGTTTCTTGTTACGTGATACAATGAATAATATTATATACAACAGACAGTCGTGATAAGTATGTGCATAGACACAAAAGCAATGAGCAAAACATGATTTCTACGGAAAAGATATTGAACGTGAGGTTGTACTAAGTACATTGACAAAAATAGAACAATGCATTGTGTATGTATGTACATATATAAATATTGAAATACCATGAAGAACCTTAAAGCATATAGATGTGCAAAAGATGGTGTAGTATTTAACTTAAGTGAGATTTACGGTACATTTTCATGATGATTAACTATGTTTTGTCGAATAATTGTCGCAAAGTTCTGAGATAACAGAAAAACTAACAGACTGCATTAGCTCAATATATTTAAAAACGCTTGGTCTAACAAAGTAACGTGATTTAATATATTGTCTTCGAATGTCAGTGTATGCTTGACATATACAAATAAAGTGGTATTCGTCTTCTAGATCACCAGAATTACAAATTAAACATAGTCGATTCTGTTAACCCCATAACGACCTGTTTCAGTCCGCAGTTGATGCGAAGACAGTCTTAGCTTAGTAAGTGTAATACGAAATTTCTGTGGTATTTTATCTAGATAATACTCATAATTGAAAGTGGTCTTAAATAGTCTGTATGTACACAGAGATCGACTGTTATTCACAATAGTATACCATGATTGAACAAACTGATCGATTATTCTTTGCTTGAACAAAAGATGAAAAGTAAATAAATTAACCCATCTGAGTTGTTCCATACTTAAGATAAAGCGGTATCATTTAACATGTTTTTGACACGAGAAACCCGGACATGTTTGAAAACTAACCAGTTCGGATAAGTAACACCATAGTAACTGTTATGGCTCTTGTTTGCTGAAAATTAGCATAGTCTGCCTTGTGAACACTCTAGCAACTTCATTTATTATTTCGTCTTTACAAAACTTTGTCAGTGTCTATGTAGCAATGAAAGGTCGTACACGTTTGATAAACAGCCAGTTCGGATTAGTTAAACTAGAGTTAAGGCCCTTAATGTGTTGGAAAATGCCATATTCTGCCTGGTGAACTCGCTAGAAACTTCGATTATCTTTTGATATTTACAAAATTTTGTCTGCGTCTTGGTATCAATGAAATCTCAAACAAATTTGAAAAACAGTCTGATCAGATCAGTAATGCCAGAGTTGTTTTGCTGAAATATTCCTCTCTTTTTTTGTATGGTTTTTTAAAGTCATTTTCAATACATGTCAGGTTATATATGGCGGTTGATATATTTGTGGTGGAGGTAGACCATCCGCTTTTCCTGTGTAGAACCAGTACTGTACACCTTCCGCCATCCGTAAGAATCGACACTTCCTCACTTACAAGTCGATTTCCTAGTGGTGAGTTCTATTAAATGTTTAATATATATATAGTAATTTTATGGAGTTTGTAAAATAATCATAAACTCACAAACAAGAACGTTTTTAATATCCAAGGCCAAGCCAAGATCGTTAATATACCAGTATCAATCCAAGAATCATCTGTTATATTCCATTTGTTGTAAAATTGTGCTGATAATTCAGCAAATTGGTGTAAATTTGCATTTAATTTAAGAAGTGTGACAATACTGGCTCCAGTTAGGGAATAGCAAAGTATGGATTACCAGGATATAGCATACATGCCAGGATATCGCACACATACCACGATATAGGCCAGGATGCTGAGGTCTATTGCTTGCAAGTTTTAAAAAAAAATAGGTCGACAAGACATCCAAGATTGCCACCATCCAAGATGGCCGCCGTTACCGTAAACTGATTATATTTTTTAAACCGCTTTGATGAGTTTGACCAAAGATCACAATGATGATGCTGAGGTCTATGTATTTCACGTTTTTAAAAATAGGCTAACAAGACGTTCAAAGTAGCTGCTGTTACCATACAAATGGATACAAATAAGCGCTATTCTGCATTAAATTCTAACACTTGGTCCTAATGACATCATGCATTTCAATTGTATGAAATCCAGTTATATTAGAGCTATGCTATATAGTTAGTAGAGCGTCCACGGACCCTCTTGGCCCTCTAGTTCATGATGATAGACATATAGACACAAGCGTGTTTTACAGACATGTAAATGGTACAGAACATTCTAAAGGGTTCAACCGAAGGAAACTTTATGTTTTGTCCCCCCCCCCCCCCCCCCCACCACCCACCACCACACACACACACACGCGCGCCCACACACGCACGCACGTACGCACGCATTCACGCACTGAATCCTGCGATTGTTGAACAAAACAATCTATTAGTTTTTGTTTAATCATTAAATGAAAAGTTTTCATATCAATACAAGTTGGGTCGTTCCAAACATAATTATAACCATAAGATCTATGATTTATAACCAGACTATGATGTATAACCATTATATATATTTATGATTTATAATCCTTAGAGGTATTATTTATAACCATACTGTGATTTATAACCATAAGAGCTATGATTTACAATCCTTAGAGGTATGATTTGTAACCATACTATGCTGTATAACCATAAGCGCTATGATTTATAACAATAATATCCATGATTTATAACCATACTATGTTATATAACCATAAGCATTATGATTTATAACCATAGGAGCTATGATTTATAACCATAAGCGTTATGATTTGTAACCATACTGTGATTTACAACCATACACGCCACATGATTATAACCATGATTTATAACAAGAAGAGCTATGATTTATAACCATAAGAACTATGATTTATAACCATAAATGCTACGATTTATAGCCATAACAGCTATTCTTTATAACAAGAAGAGATATGATTTATATTTATAACCATAAGAGCTACGATTCTCAAAGCTACGATCGTTGAAACAATAACTGTTTAAGCGCCCATCAACACATTGCTTAGGTTGTATCGACCCCCACCCACATAGTGAAGGGAAGGGTGTCGAATATCGAAACAATTTCTATGGTTCTTTAACGTGATCGGTTGATAAACTCAAGTACGCGGGTCGCACAGTTTATGCCCCCTTCCGATAAACGAGGCTAAAATAAGTAACCCAGTGGCGTCAGAAAGAGAGGCTTGAATCCGTGATTTCCTGATCCAGATTCTTACTGGGCAACCGAGTCTTCCTAACACTAGTTGTTAAAAGAACATATAATGATTAAAAGGATACATACATATGTACACCGTTTGTAAACCTATTGACGATGACGTGTTTATATATATACGAGTATACATACTGAACCAAACAGCTAACGCGCCAGCAGACAATACCTTTAATATCTCAATAATAACAATCAATACATCAAAACAAATTTCGATCTGAACGAGACAAATATCTTGTCAATAACGACTGTAAATTTTAAAAACAATCATTCAAATCACCTGTCTCCAACGGTACCAGTCGGCATATAATAAGTTCATACATTAAAGGTATTGTCTACTGGTGCGTTAGATGTTTTGTTCAGTATATATATATATAACTTACCTATATTTTGAGAATCCGAACTGTATAGACACAATATACACTGACTAGGCCTAAAACCCACAAAATGGAGTGTCGAATTAAGAATTACCAACTCATAATTCATTTTACGAATATTCAACCACGGATGTTTTAAAAACCCGTGAATACATCTTTACTTTTAATCAGCACATATACATTATTATTAAACAGAACACCTGGATAGAGTTTAGATATAAACTGTTTTGTAATGTAATTTTGCAGTTATTTGGCGTGTTAGTGTATATATACCTGTTTGTTCACACGTCGACTTGAGGTATTTGCATTTTTAGTTATACTTACCAAAATAATGAACTGTGTTATAAACTTGCATATACATTTAACAACAAAAAAAACACTTTTATATAAAGGGATATGAAGAGAAACTAAAAAGTACTATGTCCACCATAAATGTATTTGTATCCTAAGTTATGCGCTTTTCTAGGCTTGGTGCTGATCATCCATGCAAAGTTTTGTTGAAATCCGGCACGGGGTTTAGGAGAGCTAGTCCAGACAATGTTTGTATATTAGGAGAGCTAGTCCAGACAAAGTTTGTATATTAAAACCTTTAAAGGGCCATAATTCTGTTAAAAATCACTCAACTGGAACACAGCGATGATATGCACAAGTAGGCCTATCATCAACGGATCATCCCTAAAACGTTTCTTTTAAATTCGGCCTGGGGTTCAGGAGAACTAGTCAGGACAAAGCTTGTGTATTAAAAACTTTAAAGGGCCATTACTCTGCCAAAATCATTCAATTCAACCGGAACGCGGTGACTATATGTACAACTAGGCTTGGTACTGATCATCCCTGCAAAGTTTCACTGAAATTCGGCCCTTTCGTCTTAATGAGGCAAAAATATAGCATATTTCAGAAAATCAAGGGCCATAACTCCATTGTAAATAGTCCAATCTCGCTTGTTTTCGAACTTGTCCGAGCTGTTATTGGTATTAACAATCTGGTAAAGTTTGGTAAAAGTCTGATGAAAAATGAAGGCCAAATCATCTTAACGGGGCAAAATATAACATGTTTAACTCCGATATTACTGGTGCGATCTGGCTGGTTTACGAACTTGTCTGAGATTAGTAACAATCTGGTAAAGTTTGGTAAAGATGGGATGATACTTAAGGTCCTATGATCTTAACGAAGCAAACTATAGCATATTTCAGAAAATCAAGGGCCATAACTCTGGTGTAAATGATCCAATCTGTCTGGTTTACGAACTTGGCCGAGCTTTTATTGGTATTAATAATCTTATAACGTTTGGTAAAGATCGGATGAAAAATGAAGGCCCTATCGTCTTAACGAGGCAAAATATAGCATGTTGAACTAAATCAAGGGCCATAAATCAGCTGTTATTGATTCGATGTAGCTAGTTTTCGAACTTGTTCGAGCGCTCATTGATATTAACAATCTGGTAAATTTTGGTAAAATTCGGATGAAAAAAGAAGGCCATATCATCTTAACTAGGCAAAATATGCATTTTACTAAATCAAAGGCCATAACACTGCTGTTACAGCGTTTTCGCAATTGTTCGAGCTTTCATTGATGTTAACAATCTGTTAAAATTAGGTAAAGATCGGATGAACAATGAATGCTCTATCGTCTTAACGAGGTAAAATTTAACGTACGGACGAACGACGGACGACGGACAACTCGCCATCCCATAAGCTCTGCTGGGCCTTGGCCAGTAAAGCTAAAAACCAGACAAGACCAGATAAGTCACACTAGACTGTAAACTTGCGGCCTCACACCTCTGTCAATAATCGGTGTCCTGTTAGGGCCATGTTACCATCGCATCTTACCATCGACTAGGTAGTCGATGGTAAGATGCGATGGTCGATGGTAAGATGCGATGATAACATGGCCCTAACAGCTTGAAGATGCGATGGTCGGCATCTTACCACCGACCATCGCATCTTACCATCGACCATCGCATCTTACCATCGACCATCGACCATCGACTTATCAATTCTCATTCTGATCAAAATCTCACAATAACCGTAGAAAAATGTCTAGGTCGATGGTCGATGGTAAGATGCGATGGTCGATGGTAAGATGCGATGGTAAGATGCGATGGTCGATGGTAAGATGCGATAGTAAGATGCGATGGTCGATGGTAAGATGCGATGATCGATGGTCCATCGCATCTTACCATCGACCATCGCATCTTACCATCGACCATTGCATCTTACT
>JAWPHD010021215.1:0-28979 GCA_037043455.1 Cyrtodaria siliqua | reverse complement strand
CGGACAGTTATATTTATAGTGATCATGTATATGTAACCGTACTGTTGTTCATAGTGATCATTATATATAACCGGACTGTTATTCAAAGTGATCATCTATATATAACCGGATTCTTATTCATAGTGATCATGTATATATAACCGGTCTGTTATTCATAGTGATCAGTATATATAACCGGACTGTTATACATAGTGATTATGTATATATAACCGGACTGTAATTCATAGCGAATATGTTAATATAACCGGCATGTTATTCATAATGATCTTTTAAATATAACCGGACTGTTTTTCAAAGTGAACATTATCTATAACCGGACTGTTATTCATAGTGATCATGTATATATAATCGGACTGTTATTCATAGTGATCATGTATAAATAACCGGACTGTTATTCATTGTGATCATGTGTATATATAACCGGACTGTTATTCATAGTGATCATGTATATATAACCGGACTGTTATTCATAGTGATTATGTATATATAACCGGACTGTTATTCATAGTGATCATGTATACATAACCGGAATGCTATACATTTGATCATGTATATATAACCGGACTGTTATTCATAGTGATCATGTTCAAATAAATGGACTGTTATTCATTGTAATCATGAATATATAACCGGACTGTTATTCATAGTGATCATTATATATAACCGGACTGTTATTCAAAGTGATCATCTATATATAACCGGATTCTTATTCATAGTGATCATGTATATATAACTGGCTGTTATTCATAGTGATCAGTATATATAACCGGACTGTTATACATAGTGATTATGTATATATAACCGGACTGTAATTCATAGCGAACATGTTTATATAACCGGCATGTTATTCATAATGATCTTTTAAATATAACCGGACTGTTTTTCAAAGTGAACATTATCTATAACCGGACTGTTATTCATAGTGATCATGTATAAATAACCGGACTGTTATTCATTGTGATCATGTATAAATAACCGGACTGTTATTCATTGTGATCATGTATATATAACCGGACTGTTATTCATATTGATCATGTATATATAACCGGACTGTTATTCATAGTGATCATGTATATATAACCGGACTGTTATTCATAGTGATCATGTATACATAACCGGAATGCTATACATTTGATCATGTATATATAACCGGACTGTTATTCATAGTGATCATGTATAAATAACTGGACTGTTATTCATTGTAATCATGTATATATAACCGGACTGTTATTCATAGTGATCATGTATATATAACCGGGCTGTTATTCATAGTGATCATGTATATATAATCGGACTGTTATTCATTGTGATCATGTATAAATAACCGGACTGTTATTCATTGTGATCATGTATATATATAACCAGACTGTTATTCATAGTGATCATGTATATATAACCGGGCTGTTATTCATAGTGATCATGTATATATAACCGGACTGTTATTCATAGTGATCATGTATACATAATCGGAATGCTATACATTTGATCATGTATATATAACCGGACTGTTATTCATAGTGATCATGTATAAATAACTGGACTGTTATTCATTGTAATCATGTATATATAACCGGACTGTTATTCATAGTGATCATGTATATATAACCGGCTGTTATTCATAGTGATCATGTATATATAATCGGACTGTTATTCATTGTGATCATGTATAAACAACCGGACTGTTATTCATTGTGATCATGTATATATATAACCAGACTGTTATTCATAGTGATCATGTATATATAACCGGGCTGTTATTCATAGTGATCATGTATATATAACCGGACTGTTATTCATAGTGATCAGTATATATAACCCGACTGTTGTTCATAGTGATCATGTTTATATAACCGGACTGTTATTCATAGTGATCATGTTTATATAACCGGGATGTTGTTCATAGTGATCATGTATATATATAATGGGGCTGTTATTCATAGTAATCAGTATATATAACCGGACTGTTATTCATAGTGATCATGTATATATAACCGGACTGTTATTCATGGTGATCATGTATATATAACCAGACTGTTATTCATAGTGATCAGTATATATAACCGGACTGTTGTTCATAGTGATCATGTTTATATAACCGGGCTGTTCTTCATAGTGATCAATTATATATAATCGGACTGTTATTCATTTTGATCAGTATATATAACCGGACTGTTATTCATAGTGATCATGTATATATAACCGGACTGTTATTCATAGTGATCATGTATATATAACCGGACTGTTATTCATAGTGATGATGTATATATAACCGGACTGTTATTCATAGTGATGATGTATATATAACCGGACTGCTATTCATAGTGATGATGTATATATAACCGGACTGTTATTCATAGTGATCAGTATATATAACCGGACTGTTATTCATAGTGATTAGTATATATAACCGGACTGTTGTTCATTGTGATCATGTTTATATAACCGGGCTGTTGTTCATAGTGATCAGTATATATAACTGGACTGTTATTCATAGTGATCATGTATATATAACTGGACTGTTATTCATAGTGATCAGTATATATAACCGGACTGTTGTTCATTGTGATCATGTTTATATAACCGGGCTGTTGTTCATAGTGATCAGTATATATAACTGGACTGTTATTCATAGTGATCAGTATATATAACTGGACTGTTATTCATAGTGATCATGTATATATAACTGGACTGTTATTCATAGTGATCATGTATATATAACCGGACTGTTATTCATAGTGATCATGTATATATTACCGGACTGTTATTCATAGTGATTAATATATATAATCGGACTGTTATTCATAGTGATTAATATATATAACCGGACTGTTATTCATAGTGATCATGTATATATAACCGGACTGTTATTCATAGTGATCATGTATATATAACCGGACTGTTCTTCATAGTGATAATAGTGCTGACAAACCAAATATTGCTACTAATGTTCCACACATTATCGAATCACTAATGTTACTGACACCATTTTTACAAACCCATAAAACCAATTTAGACCATTTACACATTCCTGAACGTGTGACGCTATAATAACATCGCCTATCGATAAAAAAAAAATAGCAGGCCAAAAATCCATTCTGATATACAAAATCTAAATTGAATCGCTAAATGTATGAAGTATCAAGATTAAATCTACATATCTATATGTTGGTCTGCGCGATCTAGATTTTGTAAAGGAAACAACAACAACAAAAAGACAAGCATGGCATATTCATATTTTCTCAGTGTTCAAAACTTAGTGTTTCATCTTAACCAAGAATACAAATGTACATACAAAACAATCCGGAGATGCGGATATATTAAGTTAAACACTGTCTTTAATTCAAATAAAACATGTTAAGATTGAACGAGTATGAAATGTAAAAGAATCAGTAATGTTATATATAATACACTACATATAATACACTACATATAATACACTACGATAATCACAAACAAACATAAGAAAGTCATACCTTTTATTATTAGTAGCTTCACGTAAAACTATTGTTCCAGTACTCCATAGTACTTTCTACACTTTTATCAAATACATGCAATGATACAGAATGATAAATATGTGAATTGGTCCATGCACCTATTAGTCAAGTTGTGTATGTAAAAGCATCGTCTATCACTGTCAATCGAGTCCGCGGAGGTGATATAGCAAAAAAACTGAAATCGGCAATTTGTAATGGTGTGTTACCTGTATATGATCATGTTAATAGAAGCACACTTCGTAAAGGCCATGTTAATAGAAACTCGATTCGTTAAGGCGTAATACAAATAATTCTTTTGAAATGGGATTGAATGTATATTTCGGCCGTTCAACACTGTCTTGGGTGACATTAAAAGGTTAACATTTGTGAACTGTAGTATTGCTTATATAGTTACAAGTAGGTCTGAAGTTATAACGTGTGGGTTAGATTAGGTCTACACATTGTATTCGTGTTAACGCACATTTTACATACACTGAAAGGGCTTTTAAACAGTTTTGGGGAAGGGGCCTTTTGCCCTTAATTGGCGGGAAAAATCCATGAATGGGGAATGAAATTTCCAAGGTAAGTTTAAAAAATGAGGAAATCTGCATGATTTTAAAAGAAATTTGGATGGGGAAGGCCGCTACAAAGAAGAGTAAAAAGGCTCTTTGTATATATGTATATCATTAGTTGTTCTTTTTATCAATCAATGAAAAAGGCAACGTCTAACTGTAATAAAATAGTAGTAGTAATAATAATAATAATAATAAAGTAATTATTTATAGAATAAAGACAAAATAAATCTATGCAGCTAAAGGTCTGTTTTGTTTCCATTAATATTCCTTTTTAGCAAAATGCCTTACTAAATTCAACAATTTTTAATTTTAATTAGATATTTAGTTCCTTTTAAGCTTTAAATTTATAAATTCAGATCATCCTTAAAAGTTGAACAACTCTGCTCTGATGTAACTAACTACCCATCATTGGCAGGAAGATCGGCTTGTTTTCTAAACCCATCAGTTAAGCAGTAGCTGAGTAGTCAGGTCAGGTTCAAAGGCATCATCATCTGAATCTTCTGCGCTTTCTGAATACATGTATGTCGTATACGCAGCGTTGTTTTTATCTTGCGGCTCGTTCTTATATTGCGGCTCAGTGTCTGTCAAAGACTCGTTTTCGAATTCCATTAACAATGCCATCTCCTCGGCTGTGCTAGCAGCTTCCGGTATACCAAGCGCAATTTTTAAATTAGCCAGTTCTTTTTGGATATTGTTCTTCTTTCTTTCTAGTAAGCTGACAAACAGGTTGATGATAACAACGACAATGAAAAATCCACCAGACACGATTAAGAAAGCTTCCACTTTATTTTCGATCACATAGATTCGCAACTTCTTCATAAGATTTGGTGGTGGATCAACAATAATTTTATACCTTGCAACTGGCCATTTTCTTTTCGTTTCCTTGTCAAAGGTTTCACACAGCCAATTGCCGTCTGCGCCGGTTGTGTTGGAAAACGTGTCGTCTGATTTATCTGTGGCGGGTTTCTCAGAAAACATCTCGCCGTTGTGAGTCCAGTAACGAACAGTTCCGTTGAAGACTTTACCAAGCTCGAAGCTGTTGCACTTTAAACTAAATGAAAAACCTGGCGTCACATGTTTCCATTCTTCGCCGACGACAACAGCGTACACAGCTACGACCAGAAGGTGTTTAGGGTCACCTGGGTTGATTTGACAATGGTAAACGCCGCTGTCTTTCGGGACCAAATTTTGAATGGTAAGCGAATCTCTGTTATATAACATTCTAGCCGGTTGTATGACCAAGTTTTCACCGTTGTGTTTCCATCGCACCTCAGAAAACGGATATTCATACAGTATTACCCGTGTTGCTTTATTCCTGCATGTCAGAGACATGGTTTCCATAGGTTTCTTGTCCATGTAAGCGTTCATAGATAAAAGAGTTTCAGTAATTACCTCTCGCATTTTCTTCGACACTGTGACTGTAGATTCCTTCTCTGATCTTTTCTGTCGTCTATGATGCTCCGACATAGGGTCTTCACGGTTTGCTTCAATTCCTTTTGCAGTTGTGTAAATCCTATTACTTATTACGAAGCAGCACATACAAATAAATGACCAAAATAATCTTGCATTCATTCTTACAATCGTTTCTCGGCAAGACATGCCTTTTCTAGTCCAAATGACGTCACGAAATGAAGACGTCTAATTATGACGTAAAGTAGACGTCAAAGTAAACTACAAGCACGTGCACAATTGTGTTCAGGCCTGGAATTCACCAAACAATCTTCAAACTATTCTTAGACTTGAACTCAAGTACTCAAATTTCGTTCGCAAATAGTTCCATGACCTTCAAAGATAAACAATCGTATGAAGTTGCTATTTTATTAGTATTTATCATATTTATACATGGCAGCTTAAAATGAATGTTTATACTTGAAACTTATAGAAATATTTGTGATTGAAATTTGCATACTTGGAATATTCTCAAGAATGGTTGGTGAATTCCAGGCCAGAAGTAGAGAGCTCTGCGAGAACTCTATAGCTCTTATGGCGTGTACTTACCATTAGGCAGGGGCGTTCCTGGGCATACGCACTGACGCACGTGCGTACAGGCTATTAAAGAAGCAAACAAATAAAAAAGGCTAAAAATGCGAAAAATGCAATAAAAACTGAAGGTATAGGGGGGTTAGGCACATTTGTGAATCCAAAACTCGATGGTGCGTATACCTAAATTAGCCCCAGGAACGCCCCTGTTAGGTAGGTATCCGGGTCGACCCTATCAATAGAGGTTTGTGAAGATAACAAGCATATCGCCGTATTTCAATAGACTAAACTTTAAATACCACGCATGCAAGCATAATTCAACTGAACAGAGAGAAGAATATCTCGTCAATCTAGGCAAGTTGCGTATGACCTCATGTTTTAGCAGAAATAGCTATGAAATAGAATGTTTATCTTTTGAAATACGCCGTGTCGTTCCGTATTTGGAAACTTAAACCCGCCCACAACTGAAACAACTGACCAAAGTTAACCGGAAGTTGTCAGGTGTGTGAGTAGGGCGGGGTTAAGTTTCCAAATAAGGAAGGAGACGTCACACGAGAATGAGATTATTTCGAACGTAAACAATGAAAATGACGGAAATTAACAGTGAACGTCGACTAGATCGACGTGTCATTCTTCTCTATGTCGTATTTAAGGTTTGTTTTATTGAAATACGGTGGTGGTTTATGCAGGCATTGTGTGATGTCTTGAACTTCAGAAACCTCACCGGAAAAGTGCGTATTGCGGTCGGTACGGGGTCCTATTAATAAAGGCATAGGAATCATGATTCTAGTCCTGATTCTCACGTCTAGTTCAGAAGTATCTGTAAAAAGCATATCATATGAACCTACTGTAGAGCTATGACGCTATCCCTTTTTAGAGTAGGTAGGGTATTCGAAACCACCTCATCCGCATTTCCCGAAGACATCACACAATGCCTGTAACCATCGTCTTTCGAAACCTTAAAGATGAATGGCCACCCTTTTTGGTATTATTATCAATTAACCAGTTTAATTCTTAAACATCATATGAACATTTCTTGATAGTCCCGGGGAGAAACATATATTTAAAATCGCTACTAAGTTATAGGTAAAAATAAGTAATATTTGCATGACGTAGATACTGCTTTTGCCACTAAGTGACTGCACGGGGAAATGAGGTAAAGCAGAATTGTAAAGCTGCACAACTATTGCCAGATAATTGATAAATAGAGGATATGTGTTGTAACAGATTTTTATTGTTATTCACGACAAAACAACAAATTTTCTTTTCCTTTTATGCTTTATAATCAAAGTGTACTGCAGTATGTAGAAAAATAAATAAAAAATTGACGACGTCATTGGCTTGATAAAACTGCTGTTTTTAATTCCCCATAACTTCTAAACTACTTAACCGATTTCAATAGTCTACGACTCATTTTCTTAGTTAAGTTATTGCCAATCTAATGATATAACTTGTATAGCAACTTTCGGGAAAAAGTAGTTTTTGAGAAAAAAAAAAAGACCTGTAAATGACAATTCTGAAATACATGACCAGTTTTAAAAACTATAGCTCATTTTATTAGACCATTTACAGACGAATGATATATATTAAACAGTTATTTTCTAAACAAAACAAAACAAATTATACTTGATATTAAAAAAATAAAATAAAACTCTACTGTATATTTCACACGTATGAAATACCACTTTTATTTCATTGCTAAAATCCACTATTTCACTGCTAAACATAAAATAAATGCGTTTACCTGTGGTTTAATTTACCTGTTCAAAGTTTTCATCAAATAAAATCTTATTCTCGCTTTTAACAGATATAGCAATGTGTGAATTGTAAATATATATTGTTGTGTATTGATTTCGATTTAAATAAACATAAACATGTTCAAGAAACAAAACATGGCCGGAGAACTTTAAAGAAACTAACCTGCCAATTTATAACGGCAATATTACAATATTACACTAAAAAGAACGTTTATCAAAACTCTACCAAGGTGTTTAGTGTATATTATAATGTATATGTGCTGATTAAAAGTATAGGCTTATTCAAGGGTCCTTTAACTACCCGTGACTGAATATACGTGAAATGAATTATGAGTTGGTTACTCTTAATTCGATGCCCCAGTTTTTGGAGTTTGGTCTGGCTGGTTAAAGATGTTTATATTATGTCTATGGAGATTGACAGCTAAGTTAAAGAGATTCACCACACGTGCATGCTTAACCCTCATTTAAGAGATGGAAAAATCACGCCGATCTAGTCATTTTTTTTGTAAACACTGTATATTTTCCGACATGTTCCTTAATGTTTCGAAATATACAACTCTCGTCTGAAATCTCGATCCGTATTTGGAATGTAAAACTTAACCCCACCCAATTCACGCACATGACACTTTCCTGTTACTGCGTTTGATGGGTGTTTTCGTATGCCAGTTGTATTCAGTTATGAGTTGGGCGTGATAAGCTTCCAAGGAAAAACAGTAGATCTACGGGTTTTTTTTATCATCTTAAAATATTAAACATAGTAGAGCCTCAACAGATTCATTACAGACTCGAAATATTGAGTGGAAACCCGTTCCAACCCCCCACCCCGCGCCATGACCATCAGTGAAAATGTGTAAAACACCCCTCCCCCCCACCATCATGACCATCCAAACCCCCCTCCCCCCACCCCCACCCCCCCCCCCTCCAACCCCCACCCCCACCCCGCCATCATCATGACCATCAGTGAAAATGTATAAAACAGACCTCAGATTGCCTGGAACCCAATGACCTTCAGTGAACATGTTTAAAACAGACCTCAGATTGCCTGGTACCCAACACAATCAGTGAAAATGTGTAAAACAGATTTCAGACAGCCTGGAAACCAATGACCATCAGTGAACATGTGTAAAACAGACCTCAGATTGCCTGGAACCCAATGACCTTCAGTGAACATGTTTAAAACAGACCTCAGATTGCCTGGTACCCAACGCAATCAGTGAAAATGTGTAAAACAGATTTCAGACAGCCTGGAAACCAATGACCATCAGTGAACATGTGTAAAACAGACCTCAGATTGCCTGGAACCCAATGACCACTGGAGTGAAAATGTGTAAAACCTCACATTGTCTGGAACACCATGCTATCAGTGACCATGCACAAAACAGACCTCAGATTGCCTGGAACCCAATGACCATCAGTGAACATGTGTCAAACAGCTCAGATAACCTAGAACCAATTGCAATGAGCGAACATGTGTAAAACAGCTCTCCGATTGCCTGGAAACCAATGACCATCTGTGAAAAGGTGTATAACAGACCTCAGATTGCCTGGAACCCAATGACCATCAGTGAACATGTGTCAAACAGAACTCAGATAACCTAGAAACAATTGCAATGAGCGAAAATGTGTAAAACAGCTCTCCGATTGCCTGGAAACCAATGACCATCTGTGAAAACAGACCTCAGATTGCCTGGAACCAATTGCAATAGCGAAAATGTATAAAACAGACCTCAGATTGCCTGGAACCCAATGACCATTAGTGAACATGTGTAAAACAGACCTCAGATTGCCTGGAACCCAATGTCATCAGTGACCATTTGCAAAATAGACCTCAGATTGCCTGGAACCCCCAATGACCATCAGTGAAAAATGTGTAAAACAGAACTCAGATTGCTAGGAACTCAATGACCATCAGTGAAAATGTGCAAAATAGACCTCACATTGCCTGGAACCCAATGGCCATCAGTGAAAATGTGTAAAACAGACCTCAAATTGCCTGGAACCCAATGGCCATCAGTGAAAATGTGTAAAACAGACCTCACATTGCCTGGAACCCAATGGCCATCAGTGAAAATGTGTAAAACAGACCTCAAATTGCCTGGAACCCAATGGCCATCAGTGAACATTTGTAAAACAGACCTCAAATTGCCTGGAACCCAATGACCGTTAGTGAACATGTGTAAAACAGACCTCAGATTGCCTGGAACCCAATGAACATAAATAACCATGTGTAAGACAGACCTCACATTGCCTGGAACCCAATGAACATAAATGACCATGTGTAAAACAGACCTCATTTTGCCTTGAACCAATGGCCATCAGTGAACATGTGTAAAACAGACCTCAGATTGCCAGGAACCCAATGAACATAAATAACCATGTGTAAAACAGACCTCAGATTGCCTGGAACCCAATGAACATAAATGACCATGTGTAAAACAGACCTCATTTTGCCATGAACCAAATGGCCATCAGTGAAAATGTGTAAAACAGACCTCACATTGCCTGGAACCCAATGGCCATCAGTGAAAATGTGTAAACAGACCTCAGATTGCCTGGAACCCAATGAACATAAATGACCATGTGTAAAACAGACCTCATTTTGCCTGGAACCAAATGACCATCAGTGAAAATGTGCAAAACAGACCTCACATTGCCTGGAACTAAATGGCCATCAGTGAAAATGTGTAAAACAGACCTCACATTGCCTGGAACCCAATGGCCATCAGTGAACATTTGTAAAACAGACCTCAAATTGCCTGGAACCCAATGACCGTTAGTGAACATGTGTAAAACAGACCTCAGATTGCCTGGAACTAAATGGCCATCAGTGAAAATGTGTAAAACAGACCTCACATTGCCTGGAACCCAATGGCCATCAGTGAACATTTGTAAAACAGACCTCAAATTGCCTGGAACCCAATGGCCATCAGTGAACATTTGTAAAACAGACCTCAAATTGCCTGGAACCCAATGACCGCTAGTGAACATGTGTAAAACAGACCTCAGATTGCCTTGAACCCAATGAACATAAATAACCATGTGTAAAACAGACCTCAGATTGCCTGGAACACAATGAACATAAATGACCATGTGTAAAACAGACCTCATTTTGCCTTGAACCAATGGCCATCAGTGAACATGTGTAAAACAGACCTCACATTGCCTGGAACCAAATGGCCATCAGTGAAAATGTGTAAAACAGACCTCACATTGCCTGGAACCAAATGGCCATCAGTGAAAATGTGTAAAACAGACCTCACATTGCCTGGAACCCAATGGCCATCAGTGAACATTTGTAAAACAGACCTCAAATTGCCTGGAACCCAATGGCCATCAGTGAACATTTGTAAAACAGACCTCACATTGCCTGGAACCCAATGGCCATCAGTGAAAATGTGTAAAACAGACCTCACATTGCCTGGAACCCAATGGCCATCAGTGAAAATGTGTAAAACAGACCTCACATTGCCTGGAACCAAATGGCCATCAGTGAAAATGTGTAAAACAGACCTCACATTGCCTGGAACCCAATGGCCATAAGTGAACATTTGTAAAACAGACCTCAAATTGCCTGGAACCCAATGGCCATCAGTGAACATTTGTAAAACAGAACTCAAATTGCCTGGAACCCAATGACCGTTAGTGAACATGTGTAAAACAGACCTCAGATTGCCTGGATCCCAATGAACATAAATAACCATGTGTAAAACAGACCTCAGATTGCCTGGAACCAAATGAACATTTGTAAAGAAGACTGCAGATTGTCTGGAACCCAATGACCATCAGTGGAAATGTGTAAAGAAGACCTCATATTGCCTGGAACCCAATGCCATCAGTGAACATGTGTAAAACAGACCTCAGATTGCCTGGCACCCACTGACCATCATGGAAAATGTGCAAAACAGAACACAGACTGCCTGGAACCGAATGACCATTAATGAATAGGTGTAAAGCATACCTCATATTGCCTGGAACCCAATGACCATAAGTGAACATGTGTAAAACAGACCCCAGATTGCCTGGAACCAAATGACCATCAGTAAAAATGTGTAAAACGGACCTCAGATTGCCTGAACCCAGTGACCATCAGTGTTTATGTGTTAATTATTAGACATTAGATTGCCTGGAACCCAATGCCATCAGTGAATTTGTGTATAACAGACCTCAGATGGCCTGGAACCCAATGACCATCAGTGAAAATGAGTAAAGCAGACCTCAGATTGCCTTGAAACCAATGGCCAATAGCTGTGACCACCAGCTGATGTCTAAAAATCATAAATCACTTAAAATCCGACTATTAGTACTGAATTTACACTAGGCGACACTAATAAGTACCCCGATTTTAAATGCTAACAATAAAATAGTTTTTTCCAAACTTGCTCAAATTTTGAACATGCTTTTTAAAGCTGTGACTTAATGTTATACGATTATCAACTTGATTATTAATATTTCAATTTTATTTGATGAATCTGTTTTGATGTGTTTTCATACGATTTTTTTGTCAAAAGTGTACATTCCATTTAGCCCTTAACCCGCTAAGCACGACTATAATAGCCTTTGCGTTCATTGTAAACCCAGATCAGCCTGCAGCCTGCCTGCGAGTAACTCGCAGGCTGATCAGGGGTTTACAATGTCCGGCTCTGATCTGTCATTTTCCCCAAAACACATCTTTGTCACATAAATGGAATGGTCTTTATTCAAAGAAAGAACTGTCCATTACATATATGTAGCGGGTTAAGGGTTAAAAGATATGAAATCAAATGTAACTGGGGTACCGAGAGGGAACCATTTATGATATCCTCTCCCTTGGACATTTTTGATTAGAAATAAACACCCAAAACACAGGTTATGCTGTCAAATGTTTTATTATTCGGGATAATATAGTGAAATTATTTCTGTTTACAAAGCAACACAAATTAATCTATCTCTCTGCTAGTCTGAATTGAATTGAATTATATATTTATAGACATATAATTCTTTATACATGTATATACAGATATTTCTTGATAAATTCCCTGAAGTCATTTGATATGTTGGACTAGATTCATTAAATTTCAGCAATAACTCAAATGCATCAGTTTGAAACACTTGCAATAGTATACATTGGTCAAAGCAAGTTGTTCTGGCATTTTACTAATTATAGCATTTTACTAATTATAATGCACCAATAATATAAATAATACATTTAATGTTAAAGCGAAGACAGAATAAAGATTTAGTCAAAATGATACAAGATTAATAAAGTCAAAATGATACAAGATTAATAAAGTCAAAATGATAATTTTGATAACTGATCCTACTTCAAACCAAAATTAAGAGGGTAATTTTAAAAAATTACGAAATTGGAATGTTTTTGTTTAAGAATAACATTCTTTTTTTTATCACATTTTAGCGTGTTTTATTATGCAATGACAGACTGGGCAATTCTTGGTCATGCCAAATAATAAATGTGTTTGAAGCAATACATTTGTATAACGAAATAATTTGTTTTAAATATACTGGAGGTAATTCTGATACTATTGGCTTAGAAAATAATAAAACAACACAAATTTTGGAAAGTCTCATCCTTACGTAGCATTGCTTATAGCTTCAAACAAATATGTAAATGTTCATATGTTTAATCTATGTCCCTAAAAAGTCGTGCTAAACTTTTTTTGTTCAATATATATATATATAGCACAATTGAATTGAATTTGACATTTTGATTGTTCATCGGAGTATGAAAAACATTAGGGAATACTGGCTGTATACCAGATATTGTCATTTTTATGTTGGTTCTTTAATATACCTAAATCAAAACTAGTCATCTCATAAATATTTTTGCCGGTATAGAGAAGCTTACTCCTTTGCCGTAAATATCCTGTGTTTACATTGTTTATAGTGTCAAGTGACCGTTACTAAATATAGCCTGAATTGGGCATGTCGTCTGTAATACCGAAGAACCCATATTTGGGATGATGAAAACTTGTGTAGTATTAAAGGGACACTGTCCGTAAGTAAGCAGATACTGAGCATAACCAAATAACTGTCTGACTTTTATTCAGTGAAATATATACATGAAAACATATGCATAGACACTAAGAAGTCTGTAGTAATACATTCGTGAGTTTGAAAAAAAAAAGCTTAAATTATTATTTGTAAATATAGTGGGACCCACCGTATTTACCTTTTCTGCGATCACATGATTTCCATTAGCGCATTAGGTTTTCACCATAGTATTTAGTGCGAAATATGTATAGCCCGATTAGGTCAGTCGGGAGCTAGGTCGACCTCTTTACGTTCACTATTATTACCACGAGTGTAATTTTAGTTTGGGGTGTGAGTTCAAACGCCCGGAATGGTTTCTCTTTTTTTTTTGTACCGCGACTGAATTCCATCAAACAATTCTGCTTTAATTAGTAAATATTCAGTAATGTTTGGTGTGTAATGTTTGCGAACATAATTGGTGTGTGTTTTATAAGCTAAAAGTTACGGACAGTGTCCCTTTAACTGAAACATAAACATACCATTGCATTGAATAAACAAAAAAAATATTTAGAAAAAAAGTTATATCTATAATTTAAAATGATTTTTCAACTGTACCATAGGGTGTCATTTAATTCAGTTCAACGTTCATAATTTGAAGGGAAATAACTGTTCGCAAATTCAAATTGACTGACACGTACCCGTTGTCTCCCTTGGCTGAAAATGTTTAGCGCACGCTTTTAGTTTGTTCGACGTAAAGGGTCAGATATTTTAAAAGGAAATTTTCCTGCACATGCGCATTAGCGTGTGATTCCCCCGATTGTGTTTTGTTTATAAAGGTATTTATATTGTTTATAAAGGTATTTATATAGGTAAACGGGTTGGTTTGAGAGTGTATGTTATCATTTCTAAAATATGTTTTCCTCTCCAATCGTCCGATGATAGTGTGTAGTGATTTGTAAAGTGGGGTTGAACAATAATCACAACATCGGGCGTTTTATTGATAATGATGAAATCTGGTGAATGACGATAACTGGTAAACAACCAGTACTGAAGTCTGGTGAATGACGATAACTGGTACACAACCAGTACTGAAGTGCCACTTTCTGGTGAATGACGATAACTGGTACACAACCAGTACTGAAGTGCCACTTTCTGGTGAATGACGATAACTGGTACACAACCAGTACTGAAGTGCCACTTTCTGGTGAATGACGATAACTGGTACACAACCAGTACTGAAGTGCCACTTTCTGGTGAATGACGATAACTGGTACACAACCAGTACTGAAGTGCCACTTTCTGGTGAATGACGATAACTGGTACACAACCAGTACTGAAGTGCCACTTTTCATTAACCTAACTACTCTACTTGTTTTCAAACCCAGATGAAAGATCAAAATACTGACTTACATCCTTCCATTTCATTTTACTAAATAAATACACTAATATAGTGTTTTTTATTGTTCAATTATCATTATGATATTATCCATATAGTTCAAGAATGGATGACGATTACTTTAGAGAACATGCTCACTTAGAAAATAGGTCCTCTTAGATAACAACCCCACTTAGAGAACAGGCTCAATTAGAGAACATGCCCTCTTAGATAACAGGCTCAATTAGAGAACAGTCCCTCTTAGATTACAAGCCCACTTACAGAACAGGCTCAATCAGAGATCAGGCCCTCTTAGATAACAAGCCCTCTTAGAGAACAGGCTCATTTAGGGAACAGGTCCTCTCACAGAAAAGGTCCACTTAAAGAACAGGCTCACTTAGAAAACAGACACTCTTTGATAACAAGCCCACTTAGAGAACAAGCCCAATTAGAGAGCAGGATCAATTAGAGAACATGCTCTCTTAGATAACAAGCCCACTTAGATAACAGACCCACTTTGAGAACAAGCTCTCTTAGAGAATAGGCCAACTGAGAGAAAAATCCACTTTAAGAACAAGCCCACTTAAAGAACCGTCACAATTCCATAATGTATTTAACTGATAAAGAAAGGTGTTAGAAACAAGTATTATTTCACTGAAACATGCATTTTAAGGGACTGCAAAAACATGAAAAGTATTTAAATGAGTAACAAGTTTTGCGACTATGGGTAAAACATCTGCTCAGTTTGAGCCATAATTCAATAGTGGCATATCCGCAATAGCATGCAGCTAGTCGTCGGAGTGTAACATTAATAAAATTATCTGTCACTAAAAGACTACTGTGGTATTTCTATTTCCTTGATTATCGTTGGTTGTGTCCCTTTAAACAAATATGCTGTATAATAACAACTTCATAAGCATGATAAGCACCGGTTTAAAAAACACTGCACAAGACATTTATAATATAATACAGATAGTTATGAATATTATTTATACAATCTTTGGTTTCTAATGTCACATTGACTTTGGCAGGAAAAATACTACAAGTAACTGAACATACCTCAACATTGGTTATTGGCTGAACATACCTCAACATTGGTTATTGGCTGAACATACCTCAACATTGGTTAATGGGTGAACATATCTCAACATTGGTTAATGGTTGAACATACCTCAACATTGGTTATAAGTTGAACATACCTCAACATTGGTTAATGGTTGAACATACCTCAATATTGGTTAATGGTTGAACTATCTCAACAGTGGTTAATGGTTGAATATACCTCAACGTTGGTTATTAGTTGAACATACCTCAACATTGGTTAATGGTTGAACATACCTCAACATTGGTTAATGGTTGAACATATCTCAACATTGGTTAATGGTTGAACATATCTCAACAATGGTTAATGGTTGAACATACCTCAACATTGGTTATTAGTTGAACATACCTCAATATTGGTTAATGGTTGAACTATCTCAACAGTGGTTAATGGTTGAACATGCATCGACATTTATTAATGGTTGAACATACCTCAACATTGGGTAATGGCTGAACATACCTCAACATTGGGTAATGGCTGAACATACCTCAACAGTGGTTAATGGTTGAACATGCATCGACATTTATTAATGGTTGAACATAACTAAACATTGGTTGACGGTTGAACATATCTCAACATTGGTTAACAGTTGGACATATCTCAACGTTGGTTAATGGTTGAACATATATCAATATATCTCAACATTGGTTAACGGTTGAACATACCTCAACATTGATTATTAGTTCAACATATCTCAACATTGGTTATTGGTTGAACATATCTCAACATTGGTTAATGGTTGAACATACCTCACCACTGGTTAATGGTTGAACATACCTCAACATTGGTTAATGGTTGAACATACCTCAACATTGGTTAATGGTTGAACATATCTCAACATTGGTTAATGGTTGAACATATCTCAACAATGGTTAATGGTTGAACATACCTCAACATTGGTTATTAGTTGAACATACCTCAATATTGGTTAATGGTTGACCTATCTCAACAGTGGTTACTGGTTGAACATACCTCAACATTGGTTATTAGTTGAACATACCTCAACATTGGTTAATGGTTGAACATACCTCAACATTGGGTAATGGCTGAACATACCTCAACAGTGGTTAATGGTTGAACTTGCATCGACATTTATTAATGGTTGAACATAACTAAACATTGGTTGACGGTTGAACACATCTCAACATTGGTTAATGGTTGAACATGCATCGACATTTATTAATGGTTGAACATAACTAAACATTGGTTGATGGTTGAACATATCTCAACATTGGTTAACAGTTGGACATATCTCAACATTGGTTAATGGTTGAACATACCTCAACATTGGGTAATGGCTGAACATACCTCAACAGTGGTTAATGGTTGAACTTGCATCGACATTTATTAATGGTTGAACATAACTAAACATTGGTTGACGGTTGAACATATCTCAACATTGGTTAACAGTTGGACATATCTCAACATTGGTTAATGGTTGAACATATATCAATATATCTCAACATTGGTTAACGGTTGAACATACCTCAACATTGATTATTAGTTCAACATATCTCAACATTGGTTATTGGTTGAACATATCTCAACATTGGTTAATGGTTGAACATACCTCACCACTGGTTAATGGTTGAACATACCTCAACATTGGTTAATGGTTGAACATATCTCAACATTGGTTAATTGTTATGGAAACAAGCTGCTAGTTAGAAAAAATGTCCATGTAGTCAAGAAATGAGATTATACGTCCCGTTGAAGGTACACATGGCAATCTTGATTTGTTTAAAACTCGCGGTGTCCCGTTAGTTTTTCTATATAACTTGCATATCTGTAATTATTCATATTAATTATTAGAATAGTTCAGAGTAAACTGTGTTAGCATATTACTGTGACAATACTGCACGTGCTAATTTTAACGCTTGATACAAACTTCAAGATTGCCATGTGACCCTTTAACCCATGTAAGGTTGGTCATATTGAGACAGCAACCTCAGGTGGAGAGGAGATGAAGGATGAGGTTTTCCATCAGAAGTCCATGCCACTAACATAGCCTGATATATCAATCAGTCCATGCCACTAACATAGCCTGATATATCAATCAGTCCATGCCACTAACATAGCCTGACATATCAATCAGTCCATACCACTAACATAGCCTGATATATCAATCAGTCCATGCCACTAACATAGCCTGATATATCAATCAGTCCATGCCACTAACATAGCCTGACATAACAATCAGTCAATATAGCCTGGCATATCAATCAGTCCATGCCACTAACATAGCCTGACATATCAATCAGTCAATATAGCCTGGCATATCAATCAGTCCATGCCACTAACATAGCCTGACATATCAATCAGTCCATGCCACTAACATAGCCTGACATATCAATCAGTCCATGCCACTAACATAGCCTGACATACCAATCAGTCAATATAGACTGGCATATCAATCAGTCCATGCCACTAACATAGCCTGACATATCAATCAGTCCATGCCACTAACACAGCCTGACATATCAATCAGTCCATGCCACTAACATAGCCTGACATATCAATCAGTCAATATAGCCTGGCATATCAATCAGTTAATTCCACTAACATAGCCTGACATATCAATCAGTCAATATAGCCTGACATATCAATCAGTCCATGCCACTAACATAGCCTGACATATCAATCAGTCAATATAGCCTGGCATATCAATCAGTCCATGCCACTAACATAGCCTGACATATCAATCAGTCAATATAGCCTGGCATATCAATCAGTCCATGCCACTAACATAGCCTGATATATCAATCAGTCCATGCCACTAACATAGCCTGACATATCAATCAGTCAATATAGCCTGGCATATCAATCAGTCCATGCCACTAACATAGCCTGACATATCAATCAGTCCATGCCACTAACATAGCCTGACATATCAATCAGTCAATATAGCCTGGCCTATCAATCAGTCCATGCCACTAACATAACCTGACATATCAATCGGTCAATATAGCCTGACATATCAATCAGTCCATGCCACTAACATAGCCTGACATATCAATCAGTCAATATAGCCTGACATATCAATCAGTCCATGCCACTAACTTAGCCTGACATATCAATTAGTCAATATAGCGTGTCATATCAATCAGTCCATGCCACTAACATAGCCTGACATATCAATCAGTCAATATAGCCTGGCATATCAATCAGTCCATGCCACTAACATAGCCTGACATATCAATCAGTCCATGCCACTAACATAGCCTGACATACCAATCAGTCCATGCCACTAACATAGCCTGACAATATCAATCAGTCCATGCCACTAACATAGCCTGACATATCAATCAGTCAATATAGCCTGGCATATCAATCAGTACATGCCACTAACATAGCCTGACATATCAATCAGTCAATATAGCCTGACATATCAATCAGTCCATGCCACTAACATAGCCTGACACACAATACTGACATGGAGATCGAAAATAAAATTAGCTCAGTATCTACTTTTATATTATGTATTCCACCACTGATAAACAAAAATCTGATTTATTCTATATCAAAAGGATAAATTCTACTCAGAGCTACCCATACCCCCTATTTGTTGACAACAAAAAATGATCACAAATGACGGAAAAAATATGAAAAAAGAAATTTGCTTAAAATTGTGTATCCATCTTAAATCCTACATTAAATCCATATCTACTAGAATGGTAAAAATGAAACAATTCTGTTGTCAAATAAAACTATGATTTAAAAAATAAAATGTTTAGACTTGAAGATGTCAAAACTTGCCCAGCCAACATCCGTAAGTTACCAACTCGTAATTCATTTTACGCATATTTAATCATGGGTATTTTTTAGAACCCGTCAAAAAAACTTTTAATCGGCACATATATATTATTATATGACCTGAAGTTCTGAACATAATTTTTTATGGGTAGAGTTTTGATACACGGTATTGTAGTGTAATTTTGCCATTATTTGGCGGGTTAGTTTCTTTAAGATGAAGATGAGTGTGAAGTTTTACGAATAGGTCAAATACTTCAAGTTATGGTCAAGGTCATGTTACAGATTAACATGTGATGGACAGACGATGATGTACAAAATGATCCCTGTCATGCTACGCAGATGACACAAAAAGTTTGTATTTCCTGTGTTTGTACAGTGATGATTTTCACAACTTTAACCCTATCTACACTATAGTATGACCTGAGTTAAAGGAGAGAAACGGAAGTGCATTTTATGTGAAAAGGTTCAATTCATAACTTTCAGATCCTGTCATTAGTTATGTTTCCGGGACGTTATTCCTGGTCACGGCACCAATCTGTATGTGCGTATAGTGTTGTATACAAACGATGTTGTGTTCGGTTCGATCCTTTAATGTCAACTGAGTCAATACATAAACAACAACAACAATGACGTAACGTCAGCATAACTAGCGCGCGTTAATCAACGTTACATAACGTTGCGCCACGACAAGTAGGTGAAGGAAAGCGACTGTATGGACTAAGTACATCGATTGATATAAGAAACCGTGCAGCCTTCGCCGCCTATGTCTCTTTTTTCTTACACATGTACAAAAGGTGAGACACAAACCATGAAACATGCACAATTACCTCTATGGCAAGTCAAAGTATAATTTTTGTTAAGTCATAAAATTTGAATGAAAATAAGTATGTTGAATGCAGTAAACTGTGCAGTAACACAAAACGGTCATCAACAGGAATGAATGTTCTAGGCCTACCTTAACATCAAAATAAAAATATGCAGAATGGGCCTAGAACTGTTTCACATGCAAAACACAAACAAAATACATGATCTAAATATAAGAATTCGGTTCCTCACAAACGCTGTGTTGCTTGTACTCAGCTGCTCGTCACGGTTAAAGGGAATGTAGCCATACAGCCATTCTTATTATTGAGAGTTCTGAAGAACTTGAAAAAGAGTGAAAAAATTATCAAAATCGGATGATAAACAAATTTAAATAAGACACGACCTTTTGAAGGTCCTTTTTCTGAAACAGATATGGGTGTCGCCATTTTGAAAACGATGACGTCATAGTTCTAAATTACCACATACAATATAGTGTGGTCAACTTCACCACTAAGGGAGAAGGTCCCTATAAGTCAGTGACGCAGTACAGATCATTTAGAGACCGAGTGAGCGGCCTTGTTTAATACAAAGCAAACTTATTGCTATTTTGGCAGTTGTAAATAAAATGCTGTTGATATGGAATGCTATTTATTATGGAATGCTTAGATAACATACACTAAATGTATGACATGCACAGTAAATTGAAAAAGTTGTACAAAATTAATGTTGTTTTTAATTCAATTCATATTTAATACAAAGTTAATAAACTTTATATGTAATCTGTGTTTTTCAGCTGCCTCAGAGAACAACTTTTCACAGATTTACTTTAGACGCTTTGCAAACGGAAATAATTTTAAAAAGGGAAGGGTTATTTAATTTTAAAAACGTTCCAATTCAATAACAATAATGAATATCATATCCATCGAAATGAATTGAATTAAATTGGGTTTTACGGCGCACCAACACATAAAAGGTTATATGGTGCCTAACAGGAATGAACATGCCAGACTCAACCTCCATTTACATCAAGACAAAATATGGAGAATGGGCCTCGAACCTTCTAACCTGCAGAACTGCAGAGTTGCTGCAAAGTCTATAGTAAACACTCCATTTATGATGGAGCCACGTTTCCACGTTTGCATACGCGGTGTCATGATTAAGACCTTGAATGAGCATCATATCCACCAACATATGGTGTTTAAGCTCGGTGGTATAAAAGTTCAATTCACCATACAAATCTTGTGCTTAAGTGTGATGCATAACCTAGGATAGCACTAATTAGTGCGGAATTAATTCCTTGTAAATAAGGGTGTGTGTTTTTTTGATAATTTCTTAAACGATTTATCACTATAGACTAAAAAATATAATTATTTGTCAATTTAATATCAGATGCCTAATCACACATTCTAGTCAGCAGGGCCCTGTTTTATGAAACAACTTACGACAATTTTGATTGTAAGTTAATTTCTTAAATTCTTTACGTTGATTTACAATTCACAAATGATTGTGATTTCATTTCATTATCTTATACATTTGATATTTCTGCACATAGTGCACGTATAATTGTCTACAATGATAAAATGAACATGAATTGGGGAGTGGGTGCGGGATTCTAACCCTCTGCCTACCCCTCTAACAGATCTGCATTGGCCCTATTCTTTGCCCCGGTACCATATATGGAAACTATTTAACCACACTTTCTCTTCAAAGCCAACATCACAGGCATATTAATAAACAGATAGGAAACTTCCTATCTTAACCAATGAAGTAACCAAAATATCACGTGGCACCTTATCTTTTCCTTCTATCTCCTCTCTCAATTATTCACTGATTTTGATGACAATACATTCAAACGATTCATAGTGAATAGCAAAATGGTATTATAATAATTTATGTTTATTTTGAAAGTAAGAAATTGTATAAAAAGATGTTTAAAGTTAAAAATGTCATCATTTTTTCGCTTTTCTCTTAAAAATCAAGGTTTTGACAGTCAAAGTTTCCGTCGAACTCCTTTTTTGCTCTAAATGTAAGAAAAAGAAAAATACTATCATTGGAAAGAAAATTAAATTTGTGATGGTATTTGGCATGAATGAAACTTGTATCTATAAAACTCTTCATAATATGTGTGTTTAAAGTTGGGAAATAATTTGTGAAATTTTCGCAATGTGCTCATGTGAAATTAAGATAATTTTCGTAGTGTCCAATCTATTTGTTATTAGGTCTGTGCCAACATGTAATGATGGCTCAATGTCATTTTTTTAATTACACGAGCACCAGACATTAAACCAGTGTTTAACAGATAAGAACCTACAAAATAGTACATTAACATTAATTGCCGAGCGACAGGTGATTGGAAACATACTGATAAAACCAATTAGTACATGTCTAGATGGAATCAATAACTGTACGTCTACAGGTAATTACAGGACAAACTATACTGAGCAAAATAAATTTAGCTCATAAAATGCATGTCATTTCCATCGACAAGATACAAAGACATGCATGATCAGGGTCAATGATACAGTGACAAACATATGACCAATAATAATGCGACAAAGTCATTTTGTAAATAAAGTCGGTGATAAAAATAAAACAAATATGATGGGAACATACTTGTATAGGTTATCGAAAATCATTCGCATTTCAATGAAAATGGAGGTAATTTTAAAATGAAGAGATGTGATATTTATTTGTTTTAGAATAACAATCGTCTGTGAACACATTTCAGCATTTTTTAAACAATGACAGAATGGGCAATTCTTGTCGATGCCAAACATACGTTTGTATAATGAAATGTTGTTTTTAATAATTGGAAGTAATTCTGATACTTTGCTTAGACAACAACAAAATAACACAATTTTTGGAAAATCACATTGTTACCTAGCATTTCTAATATCTTCAAACAATTATATCAATGTTCACATTTTTAATCAATATCACTAAAAAGTTGTGCTAAACTTTTTTTGTTCAGTATACAGTGTAGATCCACTCTCATTAAAACCAGCCCTTCATTGCAGCTTGATACTCTCAGCGCCAGGGAGAATATCGTCAAGTGTACGATTTTAATGGAACTAGGTAACACATCATTAGCAAGATGCTAATAAATAGCAATTATTATGACAAATTCAATTTCGAAGTCCGAGTTATCAATTTATATACAGTGTAGATCTAATAATCGTCTTTTTATCATGTTTATCACATAAAAGACTTCCGGCACCAGGAAATAATAAACCATCTGACAACTATCATAATATGCTAGCGGTACATTGTATAACAACATCAAGCACGCCACATTAAGTATGCTTTCTGACGATAATTTTGTGACATTAATTAAACTTGCTAGCAAAAATAACACCATGCTCCACAAGAAATCGCATCATACCATATTTACCAACTCGATCAATAAATTCAATTATAAATAAGATCCTCTATAATGTAACTTTTCTGATATGTTTTTAATTTTAGTTATTGAATTGAATTGAATTGGATTTTATAGTCGCACCAACAGCTAAGATCATATGGCGACTTTCCAGCTTCCACTGGTGGAGGAAGACCCCAGATGCCCCTTCGGGCAATTTTCGTGCACGGGCGGGCACCTGGGTAGAACCACCGACGTTCCGCAAGCCAGCTGGATAGCTTCCTCACATAAAGATTCCTAGGCCCCTGAGGGATCGAACCTACAGCGGTGAGGGGCAAGTGATTGCAAGTCAGAGACTCTAACCACTCAGCCACGGACGCCCCCCTTTTAGTTATAAACCAACACAATCTCATTAAAATCAAATCCTAATTACGTTTTGATACTCCTCGCTTCTAGCCTTGTAGCATAGAGTATCATAGCATGATAAAGACTTAAGTGTCCAATTTTAATGAGATTTAAACTAGCATCATGAGTTTCATGAACAATAACTGCTTTTTGACATTGAGACCTATTGTCATTCAATTTTGTTCCAACAATTTTAATTATAATCAGACTGGTGAATGGACAGGACTATGAGTTTTATTGTAAGTTGGCAAACTTTGCGACTTCGAAAAAAAAGATGCGGAGGTTTTTACGATGGTTCTCGGTGTAGTTCTTGGACTCTCAGACTCTGCTGAGGACTGACTTTCGATGTCATCCCCATCAAGGGCGAACGGCGCAATCCTTGTCTGAGGACGCAGTTTAATGTTTGCGAGACTGACAGTTCGTTTTGTTACCCACTCCGTCAACGATTCTTCTTTGGGTCTGTGTTGTAACACCTGTCTTATGCACGCTTTCAAAATTCTCGATAGTTCCGGTAAGTCTGGTTCGTTTAGGACTGAATCGCGGAATGAGCTGATCACTTTTCCGCATTCTTCTGGTTTAACCTGATAGCACATTTCCTCGAGTTCAAGTCTCTCAAGTTGTGGAATCTCGTAGCTCTTGCTTGTTGGTGCACAAATCAACCAGCTATAATCCACGCCGGTCTTTTTTCGTCTTTCGTCCTGCTCTCTTTCACGACTCAACCGTTCAAACTCACGGATGTGGTGTTCCAGCTCTAGCATGAGGGATTCTGTGACCATCATGTGTTCATCGCGTTCCGGAGGCTTGCTCATTTCTCCAGACCATGGTTTCCATAATGATTTGAAGGAGAACATCAGACAATGTGTACTGTAAAATTAAAACGTAAAATATTATACATGTAGATGTCAACCTCAAACCTCGCCATAACAGTTGAAATCTCGGACATTTTCATATTTTGGGGAGATCATTAAATCATCTTGTTAAATTTTAACAAGAGCCCCTGACCTAGCGCGTGTGTGTGTGTGTGTGTGTATTTCTAAGGATTATAGTCCGTCCGCCTATGACAGGCGCAAGTTATAAGCCACATTCACTTGTTAAAGGCGAGGTTAAGTTCCAGGGTAAACATTTTTTTTAAAGGAAAATCATTCCAAACATGTGATTCAGAGAGTTATGGGCCTTTTATTGGATCATGTTGAAGACGTGTACAAATTACATGTAGTTACATTGTTATAAACTGTATACTTTTAAAGTTATTGGCAATGGTAAGTTCCAGGTTAAATGATTACAAGCGAAATAATTCAAACACATATAAACCAGACAGTTAAGGGCCTTTGAAAGATGTTGCTGAATATGTATTGTGAACAAAGTTTCATTGTTGTATAACTAATACTGTGACAGTTATTGGCAATGTTATGTTCCAGGTTAAACCTTTTTCAAAGGAAAATAAAAAATTTCAAAAATAAGAATCAGAGAGTAATGGGCCTTTATCAGATCATGCTGAAGATGTGTACAAAGTTTCATTGTTACAGACCTTATACCTGAAAGTTATTGACAAGGTTAAGTTCCAGGTTAAACATTTTTTGAATAGAATAATTCAAACAGGAGGCCCATGAAGGCCTGTATCACTCTACATGACGGGCCTGTATCACTCTACATGACGGGCCTGTATCACTCTACATGACGGGCCTGTATCACTCTACATGACGGGCCTGTATCACTCTACATGACGGGCCTGTATCACTCTACATGACGGGCCTGTATCACTCTACATGACGGGCCTGTATCACTCTACATGACGGGCCTGTATCACTCTACATGACGGGCCTGTATCACTCTACATGACGGGCCTGTATCACTCTACATGACGGGCCTGTATCACTCTACATGACGGGCCTGTATCACTCTACATGACGGGCCTGTATCACTCTACATGACGGGCCTGTATCACTCTACATGACGGGCCTGTATCACTCTACATGACGGGCCTGTATCACTCTACATGACGGGCCTGTATCACTCTACATGACGGGCCTGTATCACTCTACATGACGGGCCTGTATCACTCTACATGACGGGCCTGTATCACTCTACATGACGGGCCTGTATCACTCTACATGACGGGCCTGTATCACTCTACATGACGGGCCTGTATCACTCTACATGACGGGCCTGTATCACTCTACATGACGGGCCTGTATCACTCTACATGACGGGCCTGTATCACTCTACATGACAGTTTCAGCAAAATAAATACGTAAAAAAAGAAGATTAACACAACCAACGAAAAACTTTCAAAAAAATTCTGCCCTACTGAGATCTGAACCCATTTACCAATTAAATTCTTTTTTATGATAAGACAAAACAACAAGTGGACCATTGGTACATGTGTATGAGAAGAAGATGTTTAAAGATTTTGCTATTTTTAATAACGGTGGTCATATTTATTGAATGGTTATAATGGAAAATTTACATCAATCTGAGAAAGGATAAAATTATGAATTGAATTGAATTGAATGTTGTTTAACGGCTCATCAACACAGTATAGGTTATTTAGAGCCGCCCCAGAGAGAGGGGAATGATACATAGGAATCCGGGAGCCTGCCCTACTCTTATTATCGAATAGATTCCTATGGTTCTTTAACGTGCTCGGAGGATAGACCGATACACGGGACCGCCCGGTTTACGTCCCCATCCGACGGACGAGGCTAAGAAAAAGTGTCCTTGCCCAAGAACACACCGACGGAACACAGTGGCACCACGGAGGATTATGAGCTGTTTCTTTTGATCAAGTTTCAAAATAATTGGGTCATTATAATGGTTCATGAGAAGAAGTTGTTTAAAGATTTTTCTAGTTTTAGTAACGTTGACCATATTTGTTGATGAATCGGGACAATTTGCCTTAATCTGACAGAGGACCATGCAAGATGCAGGGGTGTTTGGATACAAATGATCAAACAAAATGCACTGAATTTTTTTTTATTATTATTTTAATTTTATTTTAAAAAATAAATAAAAACAAGAAATCCACGTATTAACATGTCTCATCTAATGGCCGGGTGGGACTTAAAAATAAAAGATAAATGATGCTTAAATGAAAGTTTGTAAATATTTTAATCACTAAAAACAATGGAGTTTACTGTTTGCTGAGATGACATTTAAGTGCATTTGTTTAAAAAGAAAAAGCCATTCTATAAAAAAAAAAAAAATCAAAAAAAAAAAAAAATCATCAGCTCCAAAAATAGGTCAAGGTCATAGATGAAATCCATTGGTCCAAAGAGATGCACTACCCAATGTCAGGTTAAAGCATCTAGTGCATAATTATAGTTCATGAGAAAGTGACGTAAATGTAACAATTAAAGTTATCTGCCCTTTGCTTGGATGGTGATTGTCACATGCACATTTGCTTTTTGACAGGTTGTGATGTACTACCCAAGAAACAATTACATATAAGCGGAGTTTGAAAGGTCTAATGCATAACGTTTGTGAGAAAGTGACCTAAACGTAAATGTTGAAGGTAAAAAATATTAAGTTATCTGCCCCTTGCTTGGAGGGTAAAGGTTACATCCATGCTTTGTCACGTTGCAATATACCACCCAAGATACAACTATAAACAAAGTTTGAAAGGTCTTAGTGCATACAGTTTGTGAAAAAGTGACCTAAACGCAAAAGTTGAAGGTAAAAATTATAAGGTTATCTGCCCTTTGCTTGGAGGGTCAGGGTCACATCCACATTTGCTTTGCCACGTTGCGATGTACCACTCAAGATACAACTATAAGCAAAGTTTGAAAGGTCTAGCACATACAGTTTGTGAGAAAATGACCTAAACGCAAAACTTGAATGTTGACACAATCGCCGCCAATGCAACACCTATCTCTCTTTTTTTCTTCAAAAAGGCGAGACAAAAAATTAAAAAATGTCGGAGTGGGGGGTATTTGCTTTCCGAATCTCGGTAATGTATTTCGAGCATTGGTCCTTTCCCTAGTCAGCGATGAAAGGAGATTGTTTACAATAGACAAATCAGTGAGGGTCTGTCATCATTATATGTGTTGATGTGCAATAATATCATCTCCTATAATTCTTTTAGAATGGTATTTACACTTCACGTTTTATTTATGAAATAATGTTTTATGTATGTATATTTGATTGTAAACAATGAGACGCAAATAAACTATTTAACTGACAGTGAATATATATACAATTAATACCTTTAAAGGGCATAATTAAATCCTTCAGAGGTAAAACAACAAGCGCAATAGTAGTAATATATCTTTGGTTTCTTTAATTGGTCAACCTAATTGAAATAGAAAGTGTGAGGAGCTAGTGACTCATTCTACCGTATACCCCTGCATAAATGCTCCCCATTCCCCACCCACCAAAACCCAACACTGTGTGGTGGTGATGGCGTAAAAAAAGTAATGTTTTAACACATATGA